>OZ012611.1:14388302-14665188 GCA_963942555.1 Aleiodes leptofemur | reverse complement strand
ACGTAAGGGATGAACTGCGAACGAAAATTATTGAGGTGTCTCCGAGTCAGTATTCTAGCGATCCTGAGTATCTTATGGTGGAAGTTAGTGGGCCGGGTCTTGCTAAATCCTTGATATCGGTTGTGTATCGAGCTCCTCACCTCAAATATCCGACTATTTTCTGGGACTCTCTCGCTAAACTCTCGCCTTCATACTCTAGGATAATAATGATGGGTGACCTCAATATGAACTTGAATGGAGTGAGGGAAAGTGGTGAGATGAAAGATGATAATAGGCATCTCAGAAAAGCAGCTGATGATCTCAGTCTTAACATTGTTCCATTCAATCCTACGCACAATATTGGTAAATCTCATACTTGGATTGACGTCTTTTTAGTTAGTGCTCTGTGTGAGATTGTTGGATCTCATCAGTTCCCTACCTCCATCTCCAAACACGATATTATTGAAATTGAAGTCATGTGTAGTTTGCCAAGACCTGGTCCGCGCACTTTCAGATACAGGGATTTAAAGAACATTAACAAATTAAGCTTTCAAGGAGACATTCTCAGTAATGATTGGAGTGATTTTTATGAGTCATCTTCGGTTGACAATAAAGTTCATTTCTTGAACGATGTAATACTAGCTTCTCTTGATAAACATGCACCGATTAAAGAGGTTACAGTCAGGCGAAGTGCAGCGCCTTGGCTCAATGAAAATATTAAAAATAAAATGAAAATTCGTGACTCCATGCGTGCTAAACATCGTCGCACACAAGATCCTGTTTGTTTCGCGGAGTTTAAAATATTAAGAAATGAAGTTAAACAATTACTGGAAGCTGAAAAAAATAAATTCTACCGTACTCGGTTAAAAACTAATTCCGATTCAAAAGCAATGTGGTCAGAATTGAAAAAGATGGGGATTGGCAAGCAAGGGAGGAGAGTAGAGTGTCTGGCCGTTGACTTGGATGATTTGGCTGCTTACTACGGCTCGGTTGGTGCCACGGTGGATGGAGGCACGGGTGTGTCCCATGATCTGATAAATAGCAAACAAAATGAGGAGAATTATGATATGAACGATGAATTTGTTATCAGTAAAATTGATCTCTCAGACCTACATAAGCACATTTCTTTTTCTAACTCGAGATCTATTGGCCCAGACACTTTCTCCTCCACTGTGATCCGTCTCTGTTTCCCGGTTATCGCAAGGCCGATCATGCACTTATTTAATTTCTCGATCGATAGTGAGACTTTTCCCCGCCTCTGGAAGCACGCAATCATCCGCCCCATTCCTAAAATTAAAAATCCGACTGAAGTATCCCATTACCGCCCAATTGCATTAACTTGTTTTTTGTCAAAACTCTTCGAGAAAATAATCTCTGTACAAATTATAAATTATTTGGAAAGCACAAACAAATTTGATGAGCTTCAGTCGGGTTTCAGAAGTGGGATGAGCACGCAAACAGCATTGCTGAATATCACTGAGGATGTCAAATTAGCGGCTGATGACAGAATGATATCGATCTTGGTGTTATTCGATTTTTCAAAGGCATTCGACATGGTCGATCACAGGCTGCTCCTGGCAAAATTGCGTAAGCTTAATTTCTCGGAATCAACGTGTGAGTGGATAAGATCGTATCTCACAGATAGGGGTCAGACGGTCGTTGACAATAAGGGGACAAGCTCAAAATTTTTAACTATCTCCAGAGGAGTGCCTCAAGGCACTATATTCGGTCCACTCTTTTTCCTCTGTTACTCCTGTGATCTGCCTCAGTCTCTAATCTTCACCAAACATGGGAGTTATGCTGATGACTTCCAGATTCTTGCTCATTGCGTTCCAGGTGACCTCGAGCTCACTATTGCGCGTATCAATGATGAAATAGAGAGAATATGTGCATGGGTTGATGAGAACTTACTCGTGCTAAACGAAAAGAAAACTCAAGCAATTATCTTTGGCACAAGGAAATTTATAAACGGTATAGACTTTCATTCAATTCCAAAGGTCACGGTTAATAAAATGGAAATCGACTATTCCCCTATCATTGAAAACCTAGGTGTTAAATTTGATTCAAAAATGCTCTGGCATCCTCAAGTCTCAGCTATTAACAAAAGGGCCAACAGTGTTCTTCAGCAACTTAAAAAAATGAAAAATAGTTTACCGAAGAAAATTAGGGCAATGTTGGTCAAGTCATTAGTTTACCCGCACACAGACTATTGCAATCTACTCCTTGTTGGCTGCTCAAACGAGATCGATTTTAAGTTAAAGAAAATAATTAATGGCTGCATTCGCTTTGTTTTTGATTTGCGCAAAGACGCTCCAATTACTAATTTTTATACTCAACTGGGATGGTTGATGCCTTCTTTTCGGCGAAAGTTCGTCCTCTCTAAACTAACGTATAGTCTATTAAAAAATAAGAGACCACAATATTTGGCAGACCGATTGGTCTATAAGTCCGCGAACAACCAGCGATCAAATCGAGCCACCTATCTAGACCTCCAGGTGAGAAACTCTCGTACAAATTTCGGCCTGGCATCGTTTGCTGTCGTAGCCGCTAATGAGTGGAACTCGTTACCCCTCGATATTAGAGAGAAGCCGTCGTTGAGCTCTTTTAGTAACAGTTTATTTAATCACATTTTCATGAAACAAAGTCAAGCCATTGATGAATACGTAGCGAATAAATGAACTGAACTGTTAAACTTCTTGACTATTGTAAATTATCTCACTTGTCATCCATGACTGCAGCACAAAATATTAATAGACTATGTAAAAGAAAAAAAAAAAAAAAAAATTTTGTATGGAAGGAGAAAAAAAAAAAAAAAAAAAAAAAAAAACAAAAACAAAAACAAAAAGAAACTACCCATGTATATTATATGCCATAAGACTATTTTTAAGTTAATTTTCAAAAGTAATGTTGTGCTCTTGACTTTTCATTTTTTTTTTTTATATATGGTTGTATTAATGCATATTGCCCTTTTCTTTACTGTGATTTCAATTGATAAACAAGAAAAAAAAAAAAAAAAAAAGAAAAAAGAAACATGATTATAATGATAAGAAATGTAACTTTTGTATTATAAACTTTTTGGTTTGTCCTTAGAGGACCATGTGATCCTAGGACATAATAAAAACGCATCTATCTATCTATCTATCTCTCTCTCGCTCTCTCTCTCATGCTATTATTCCAATCGCTAACGATAAAGTTTCTGACTTTATAAATTTAATATAGTCCATATTAGTGATGTGAGATAGATCTTCTGAAATATGAGAAGCTCCTTCAGCTTGCAAATCTTCTATAATTCTTCAGACAGTCATCCAGTGGTACTGACGGCTGTCTGACTTACCAATGAATGACTGGTCAGTCATCCACCGGCTCAATAGAGCAATGAAGTATACCAGTGAATGACTGACATAAAATTAAGAAGAACTGATTATTATGTTCAATTTCATGAACAGAAAAATAATTTTAATGATTATTCACTTATAACAATGATGAGTAATTTTTGGTTCTATATGAAAATCAACTATTACTGTAAAAATAGACAGTTTCCTCAATTCCTTGTTTTCACGGATCTTAGGTCAAAATGAGTATTTTCCTAATAATCTCAGGAGTGCCTGTATAATTTCAATTTATTTAAATAATAATTCTATGAATTTCTTCGATTTTTTGTTATTAAATGATGATGAATACTTGGAAGATTAAACAGCAAGTGAATGAAACATTCAAATTCAATCATATAATTACTATAATTATTATTTTGTCTGTCGGTCATTCAGCGGTCAGTGGTCAGGAATTGGACCGGTTACCCCAATCATCTATTTTCATGTCAGTGTGAATTGGTCAGGAGCAACTTCTTGGTTAAAGTGTCTTCAACGATTGCTCAAGGTCAGCTGAGCATATCGTTACAATATCATAGAACTAGATTCTTGAGAATGAGCAAATTAAGATGCAACACTTGTTCCAAATGAGCCAGCCTAATATGTACGTTATGAATGGAATGTGAAGATGGGAATAGAAAAGACAAGTACCTAGTGGAATAAGTGTATTGTAAATTCCATATTTCTTATATTTTCTGAACAGATGAATTGATATTATAAAACAATCCTTCCATTTAACAATTGACTTATGGATAGAATATTATGACGTATGAATGGAATGATCGAGCTGTTATTAGGGTCACACGACCAATAGATGGACACTGACCAAAAGATGGAAAGTTTCTATCATTGAGGATTTTCATAAATAAATGAATGATTCTTATACTTTTCACGTCGATTCCTGATTATTACATTCACATAGATTTATAAACTATTTATTACATACCGATCGATCGGAATTTGAAACCATACAACTGCAAATATGCAAATGTCCATTTATTGGGGGTTCAAGTTATTTTCCAGTTTTTCTTTGATTTTCTTTAATTATTTCTACATTATTCAAGTTTAATTGATTCTTAGTCGACTCACTGTATATTTTTCTGTACATCATTCCTTTCTGCAACTATTTAACGTGATTTGCCTATTTCATATGAACTAGTAAAGTCTAATATTCCCTTAACCGTCCATCTATTGGTCATGTTACCCTAAGTGAATAGTTGAACTCGGCTCTCAAATTCGTGAGCAGATGTGCTATTCTCAAAATATGGTGCATAGCTCATTCCATATGTTCTGAGTGCAATGAATCCAGCATACAATTCCACACTCTTATGAAAAATTCCGATGCCACCTAATGCTATTGGTGGATCCGTCGTAACTGGGATCGCATCAAATAGTGGTAACATTGACTGTTTGAAATCACTTCTTGTAAGTGGTTGTTTGAGCTGCACGTATTTCATGTCAGTCGAGATCACTGTATTAAGCTTTGTCGTCTGAGGTGGTCTTTTCGCGACAATTGGAAGAGGTAGTCTGTGGATTGAAATATCGAAATTGAAAATATATCGATGATCTATTTCATTAGCCTCAAAATCCAAATGTTGTTAATTCATTGGTCTTGTTACCCTGGATTGTCCCTTGACGAGGATGACTGGATTTTCCTATTATGATCTAATTCACCACTCCTAAAGTCGAACGATACGCCAAAAGTTTCAATGGCCAATCCTGTTACAGTTCCTCTCCTTACTTCGACAAATCTAACTCCTGAAAATAGAATTATTTAATCAAATAATCATTGATGGCTCTCATTCATCTTCACATATTTGAGGAGTACAATTTGGGAGTACCTGTTAAAACGAATTTTGGAGGTAAAAGAACATCGTCGAGGAAGAATATGCTATCTTTTGTTCCAGCAGAATGAATCAGAGACGTGTCAATATCATTGGGCATTTTTATCCACCTCTCTGAATATCTCTCAATCTGGCCATGAGTTATTAATTTTCCCACTCTCGGTTGAATATGTAAAGTACCATTGCTGCGTTTGAACCGTAGACCGATAATGACTCTTCAAGCAGATTATGAATTAATGTCAACCTTATTACCAAAATACTTTGATATTATTAATCGTCTGCTATGATCCATCAACTTACTCATTGGAGTACACTTCACTGCCCATAACCATGAGACTGATTTTATTATGATTTTCATGACACTGGCATCCACAGGTAGCATATTCAGAATTCGAGACCTTTCCAGTATCAATTATATAAGCATCATTTTCCGGACATTTAGATCTGTTTCCAGAAAAACCTAATATTGTTGAGTTTAGGTATTGTAATTTTTTGGGACCATTTTTCTGTGCCAATGAAAAGAGAAAAAATTATAAAAAAATGATTGAACGGAAGCAGTACTTGATAGTACAGTACAGCCTCTGTATAAGGCCGCAAAAGGCTGAAAGGGGAAGCGGTATTTCTCAGAATTCAGCTACCCCCACCAGCGACGCTTGAGTGAGCTTCCGTCGCACTAATCCCTTTCCGTTCCCGAACTCTGTACAAGGCCGCTCGAGAATTTTTCTGTTGAGAGGTGATTTTTCGTGTATTCCGATGGAAAAATTATGTGATTGTGTGAGTAATGAATTATTTTGGTACAAAAAAAAATTATTTTGGTACAATTATTTGAATTGGAAGACATTCTCCAACAGATTAGAACAGCAAATGAGACCAGTGAAACTCTCAATGATTTTTCGACCGAAGATGTTGACAATCATACTGATGATTATAAAACGGTTGATTCAGATTCGATTCCAGAGAATCTCCTAGTCGACACTTTCAATATCCTCCATAACGAATGAATGAATAATGATATATAAACGAAAATGACTGATATGTGAGGCCGGGGCAAAATGGACCTCTTCGGCAAGATGATTTAAGAATTTTTTTTGAAGTGAAAGACTTCGTGAAAAAATTTGAAAAAATTCGAGAAGATGCTCTAATATGTCTCCATTGTTAGTGAATTTTTTCAAATTTTTTCTATGAGCCGCTACTCTTAAAAAAAATCTCGAATTATTTTATCTCACAAGTCTATTTTACCCCGGTCTATGTATAGAGAGAGCGAGAGAATGTAACAATTGTAATAAAAAAAAGTATTATAATAATAAGCATGAAAATAATAAAAATTATTCTGTTGAGAAATTCCTCATTTTATTCATTTCTGTACCCGGCCTTGTACAGAGTCAGCGCTTGGAAATACCTTTGGGGATTAGCGCGTTAGGTGGTGGGGGTATGCGATGCGGCGTTCGTGAGTGGAAGCGGCCTTATGCAGAGAGGCCTTATACAGAGGTTGTACTGTACTCGAAGCTATTCTAATTTGAGAGTTTGGACTGAGATTGATTGGAAAAGAAGCCGGAACCCCCCTGCCTATGCGTTACTTAAGAAACTCATTACAATACAATTGGCAGAAAGCTTTCGAATGGAATTTTCCTTGACGGAACTATAACGAAAATCTACTCATTGAAGGAGTATTGCGGTGCTCTAACGGAGTTCATCCATGTCTCACCTAAAAATTATTTTTTAATTTTTTTACATGTAATTTTCTGTAAACGACGACAGGAGCAACGTTCAATTTGAGAACGATAGTCGGTGGTTGTGAAGAAATTTGGGAACGATTTACCATCTAGAAATTGAGATATTCGATTTTGAAACAGGTTTTCAATAGCATTTTGAATTCGATTTTGAAACTGCATTTCATAGGTTAAAGATTTCGTCTCATAGCGTTGAGAGTAACTTTCAGAATTGAATGTCTTAATTTTCAGATGATGAATTGTTGTAAGATTTCTCTACAAGCTGAACATTGCTTCAAACTTCGTGTTCATGAAATTGTATGTAGAAAAATTGAAGAGTAATTGCTACGTAGCTTCTAAGTGGAGCTACGGGCGGAAACTAAGCGACAAAGAGCGATTTTATTCTGATCCTTTTTATTTGTAGGGAATTTCAAGAGCTACGAAGAAGGATCGATACAAAATCGCTCTGTTTCTGACATATTCCCCGAAAACCAACGAATTATTTGAAAGGAAAAAAAGGAGCCACACATGAACCTCTTTGACTCACCATGAGGATTGAAATCTAAGTCAAAATATAATATTTTCAACTCAAATAATGCCATTTGATATGAAAAACTTTAATATCAGGCAAAACGAAGATCCTACAATAAAATTTGAGAATTACGAGAAAACGCATTATATACAAAAATATAATTCATTTAAGATCGTATTCGCCTAATCTTCATTATAATAATTCAGTAGTGAAGAGAGAAAGCCGGGTATCTGTGCTTTTGATTTTTTCAAGAATATCTCGCTTGTTTTCAACATATTCCCCAATATATCGTTGTAAGAATATTGATTGATCCTGTTTCATCTTTTCACTAATGAGCAATTCTTGTTATTATTTATAGATTCTTACCTTTGCGTAATCACTGATGGCAGCTATCAAATTTGACTTGCCCGGTAGCATCTCCTTTGGATCAGTCATAATTTTCCGTATTATTCCAATGTTTGCTTCAATTCCCGAAAAAATTGATGTCGTTAAATTACCAAGTGAATGATCGGGCATATAACCATACTGAAGTATCATCTGATCAAATGTTCTGTAATCAGCAGCAATAGTGCTGATGAATATTTCCATTGTATCTACAGACCTGTAAGCCATAACTGTCGGTCTCACAATCTTGACCAAAATATCCTTCATTTTAGAATTTATGGAATTTTCAATTTCATGCAGTGCCACACGAATTTCATACATTGGATCTGTGATTTTCACATAGACTTTAGCGTCATCACCAAAGAGCTGGCCGAATGTTGTAAGTTCGGATGAACAAATCAAATTTGATTCATCTACCGCTAAGTAAAATCCCCGTACTTTTTTGGCTGAAGATACAACAATTATTGTTCAATAATGAATAAGCGTTATGTTCTATTGATTGTACTGATTTTTTCCTATTACCTGCATCATGCGGAGCGTCGGTGACACCTGATGATTTACATATATAGATGGTAAGGAATATCAAAAGCTGTCCTTTGACCATACTCATTCCCACTGTCGAATTCAAAGAAAAATTATAATCGTTAGAGTAATGAGAAGGTCTAATGAAGTTGAAAAACTATTCTCGACCGTTTCTGAAGCCTCCTCTAATGAAACAGAGCGTTCTTATTTCAATACGTCTTATCTTTTATTTAATGCTCTGACGCACGAATGCCACGCCATGGTATTCCTATGAGAAGAGGGAGAACCAGCCAATCATGAGTGCCTGAATCACTGTAGTAGTGCGTGGTATCACGATAGTGGCCCTCACACCGAGAGAAATTCTCTATACTGATAGGACAATTTCCATATTAGTGAACGTCAAAATGAACTATATGTGTACAGTTATCACAGCAATGGTCTTAGATGCACACTTTCCGAAATTACTAGATCTAATGTAATGGGGTTTCTCGTTATGGCTATCGCAACGGCTTATGCCACCTTCGGGTGGAGCCATCCGAGTGTAGACCTCGAGAAGACTCACATATGGACCACTAGACATAAGGTATGATAGAAGAAGGTATTGGCAACCTTTGAGGTGCCGACACTCCCAGGATGCAATGCGTAGGGGACAGCTTTTTAGACAGCCGTTCGAGAGATGTCAGAGTTAGCTCCCGGCCGGGCCGTGGTGTGAGAGTGTTACGTAGGTAACTAGCCAACGGGGGAATACCCCAGGCGACCAAAAATCCCCAATCCTTACAGCAATAAAAACCCCAACACTTTGAATTTTTCCCTCAATGAAATAATTTCGAGAATACTTTTTCAAAACCTCAATAAAACGATTTAGGAAACTTTTCTCTGAACCTCAACCCAAACGCGATGAGTAAAGGTAATTAAACATCTGGCCACCGAATTTCAAACAAGATGCAAGCTGTGAAAACCATTGAAATAATATTCGCATTTCTTCAATTGTGAAAGGTTTTACTTTTACAATCGTAAGAAATGTCCTTCTGTCTTTTTTCACTTCTTCTATTGTTCACCTCAACACGTGAAAGTCATGTTACGGCTACAACCCGACAAACACGTGAATTTGAATAACCTTTTAATGAAGAAAATAGTAGATTATACGTACTAGTCACGGTTGCGATTGTACCTGTAATAAAAATAAGGGAACGGTTTGCCGCGGTAAAACACTGAAGTGTACCGATGTCTGAAGGACAGAGGTTGTTAGACAAAATAAGTTTATTCAGAAATAAATGCTATAATTTGTATATTTTCAACCAACATCGAATAATTTATTTGAGGATAAATCAAACGTCTAATTTGAGTCAATACGATAGAAGAAAATGGTAATCGCTTCAGCGTAAAATTGAACTTACAGTAGGAATTGAACGAAACTAACAACGGTTTGCAGTTGAAATTCAGTTGTCGAAATGTTGGTAAATGTCGCTGGCGATGTAGATGACTCTTTGGTTGGACAAATGGCCTGATGCAGGATGTTGGATCCCAGTAGATGTAATTTAAGATGCTCAAACGATGGTTGTTGGTTCATCGTAGAATGAATCGAACGTTTTCATTTAAGAATGTTTCTACTCTACTCTGAACTAAAGACTTGAACTTTTCTCCGAAAGTTTGAATACTTTTAGTTAATTGATCAGAATTTGAGCAGAGTAACATTCTAGATAAAAGACTAGTTATTGAAGATGTTAACTCGGACAGAGCAACGTTACTGACTGCATGCTTGCTATTGAAGGTCTGATGAGTAGAGTAACGTTGTAGATTAGACTTGGTACTGATGGTAAAGGATTGTGGTGCATTCCCTTTTTTATAGTGAGAAGTCTCTGGGCGTTAACCAGAGGTGTTATCTGTGCCTCAGTTTCCTTGTTGAAAGAAAAACTGGCGCCACAAAATCGGCAGAAGAGTAAATACACTTTCCGCTGGAGAGTGAACTGGCGTTGCTATCTTGTTTGTCGTCCGTCAGGAGTTTCGGGTGTTGGTGTATTAATTCAATCGTTATCATTTGTGTAATTGCATAAAGACAGAGTTTCTCAGTATTCCTCACCACGAAGTACGGAAATGCCCCTCAGTCTCAACTCTCTGTTGATCTATCATCACCTCATATCATTTTTTTCCTTTTGCTCTCGGCACCAATGAAGAAATGATAAAAAAATTGGAGGTAAAAGAAAATCGTGGGCCTCCCACCACACTCATCTTATTAGAGAGAAATAATGGTAAAAATCTCACTGCTCTGCGACCACTAAACTGGCATTCTTTGTGTATTTTCATAGTGCAGTAACCTGCTACACTCGATATGCGTTAATTTTCTAACGAATAATTCCATAGTGCACTGAGCTGCAGGGCTCGTAACAGTCATAAAACCCGTAAAACTCCATTTTATTGGGAAAGTATTCAGATCCCTGATTTTTCCCCTTTTTATGGTCAAGAATCCCTTCAACGTGGCCGAGCGCTTTACCCTCGGACTTCCCTCTCCTCAACCCAAAATCGAAGGTCCCGATTGGCAAACCTCCTACCTCTCTCCCTCAACTAGAGGGCTGGGCCTCATGAAACGAACACTTGGAGGGAGAGTAGAATTTTAGAAGACAAACACTTTCGAACGACCATTGAAGGCCCCCTGCACTCCAAAAAAATCTTTTATCTAAGAAACGGGCTACAGCAGGGCACCGTCTATTCCCCTATTCTATTTAATTTATCTAATAGTGACATCTTATCCCTAAATGGACTCAACAGTGACCCCGATATCTCATTCGCAGACGATTTCGCAGCCTCAATCGCAGACAGAAAAGTACACATCGCGCAAAAAAACTGGAAAATCTATTTTGTGAAATAAAAAATTATTGTCACAAATGGAAGCTCAAAATCAATGATGATAAATGCGGAACAATTCTATTCAAACCAAAGCTTTCAACAGCCTCTAGGAAAATTTAAAAAAACTATAAAAACTTCAAAATCCTCCCCAGCAACCACTCCAACGATAATATCTCGCATAAAAAAATCATCAGATACCTCAGAATATACACAGACGAAAATCTTAAATTCACTGACCATATTAACATTCAATTACAAAAAGCGGTAACGGCATTCGATTCAAAGAAACGCTCATTTACAAACAAGCACTTAGCAAAAAGAACAAAAATAATTTGTTACATGACTCTAATCAGACCAATTCTAACATACGGCTGCCAAATATGGTTTAACATTAGTTCCCATACTATGGAAAAGCTAAGATTATTTGAAAGGAAATGCTTGAGATCTTGCTTATCCATGCATAAGACCAGGGAAAGCAACTTCAACAAATACCACAGTTACAAACAGCTGTATAGCGCAGCAAAAATTCCCAGAATCGACGTTCACATGTTGGGGTTGATCAGGGACTATTGGGCGAACACCTTCATTGCAGAAAATCCCATCATCAAAAATAGCAACAATCCAGCTGCAGCCTATATTGAAAAGTCAATGAGAACAGGGTTTCTACCCCCGGAAGGGTTCTTTCACCTTGACAAGAATGAATACATTCAAGATCAAGAGGGTACTCCCATAATTTATCATGTGCATCGGCATTCTCGCAATAAAACCATCACATTCCCAAATAACCCAGAACTGATCACCGAAATGAAACTATGGAGGTATAACAAGTACATACATAATCTAGTCGAAATCAACAAAATCAGAAAAAACCACAATAAATACAGCTGGTTAGCTTAAGAAACAAAAATAAATGTATCGAAAAAAAACAAGCAGGAGCCCCACTACTTGCGCGTGATTTGGACATCGTACATTTAATATTCTGCCAGTGCAATTGGCAGAAAGCTTCCGAATGGATTTTTCAATCTTACATCTACCATAATCGATCTGTGCGTGGTATGGGGAAACCAAAATAGGTCTCAGAGGGTTAAGTTCGCCCCAAATATAAACAATTGAATAGTTTTGAAGATATAGCTTGCTTTTTCTGATATTTCTATGCTAATATCTAAGAAACTACGGGACCGATTCCGCTCAGTTTCAATACCAGCCTTTGTGCTCATCGGATGTATAACCTCACGAAATTTGAAGTCTCTAGCTCAATAATTTATTGAGTTATCTTGGAATCAAGATTGTTACAAAAATTTCTCGAAAGTTTTATACTGGACAAACTAAAAATCTGAGCTCCCACCACCCCTGGGGACAAAGATGCAGCTCTTAGACGTGCATCTTCTCGCGGAGAGCGGACGCTGTGATTCCATTTTTCATCGAGAAAAGTCGAAAAAACGATATTTCGACATTTTCATTTTTCTCAAAAACTATCCAGCCGATTTAGCTGAAATTTTTGTGAGAGCCTGGGGCACGCACGGCGAACTTATGGTAAAATTTTCAGATCGCTAGCTAGCCCCATTTCAGAGTAAAGTGGAAAATGCGGCATCACATACACACACACACACACAGACATTTTTCAAAAACGGTGGATCTTGACGTTTTGGGTCATTTGTAGTCATATTATGATGAAATCTCAAACTCGAAATAAATGACGATTACAAAGCTTCCATTCGGAAGCAAAAATAGTATTAACAATAATAATAATAATGATAATAACAGCATTGTTGATATCTACAAAATGAAAATACTATTAAAATGAAAAAATACATAAATAAAAATGTATAAATCAAGAATCCTAATCCTTGCCGTGACTTCCAGGAATTTTTACCGAACGAAAAAGGCAGAAAAGAATAAAGAAAAAAAAAAAAAAGAGAAAAGAAATGTGAGGAAACTTAACACATCCATGCACAATCACTATACAAACCCTTCCCCACCCCCCCCCCCCTCCCCCACCTGTTATACTATTAGTATTAAGCACAAAGTTAATCCTACTGTACTATTACATTAATTATTAATTAGGTTTAAGAGCCTCAGAGCACAAAATCAATCGAAATGGTTTTAGAAGCATTTCCATTTCAAAAGCATAAAAAAAAAAAAGTAAAACCTCCTCTGCAAATGAAAGGTGTCAACATCGCAGTTAAAACAAATAATGAAGAAAACAAACAAACAGCAAGTGACTTAGCATAGCACGTCTCTAAGGCGACTTTTTTGCAAAACAACATCAATAGGTTCACTTTCGTTTATTAAGGTAATTTGTATCATTAAAAAAAAAAAAGTACTCTGGATTCTCTTCTAATAAACATCTAAAAAAAAAAAAAACACTTCCGAACGAACTTCCAAATACATTGACAGAAAAAATTTATTTTATCTGTAAATTATTTTCTTGCCCCAAATATATTAATTCTCGGACGTGAAACGATTGGAATAAGAATACTTTTGCTTGTGTTGGGTTGTTTCTGATTCGAGTGAATTGTAAAAAGATTGATGGCAAAATTTTTCAATGAAAATTTGATGAGTTCGAGGAGATAACTGGTAACTAACCAAGAAGAAGGCTTGTGATTCAGGGAAGTAAAGATTGATAGAGTTTCGATTTTGAATGGAAGATCGAGACGACTCTAATCAAATATAGAATGGATACTCGGAAGTGAATGACTGTATTCGTGGAGAATCTTATGTAATTACGTATGGGATGAACGAGTTTCAACGTCATGAAAAAATATTCCAGTTGGAAAAAATAGACCCATGCGCCGATCGCGCGAATGCTACAGGGGATTTTGTTGGTGCTTTTTGAGCAATTCTACGTATTCAGCTCTGTTAGTGTAAGATTCTTTTCGAATCGAGATATGATTCACACGAGTATTGCTCTTGGATTCGGTAAATGGTCCATTGACTGCGAATGGAATCATATGTGATATATTGAAGAAACTACGAATTTATCATCTATATTTATCATCTATATTTAATATCTGAAAACCAATACATGACTATATTTCCGTCATGCAAATATATTATCTGCTCCAGCTACTTATTTTCAATAGAAGATTCCCGAAAGTGGACGATAGAATGTGAGAATAGGCCTCCATCAAATGATTAATCGAACTCATTTCACTAGTGTTGCGAACGGTAAGTATTGGTCTGCACAATATATATATATATATATATATATATATTTTACTTTGTTTGATAATTTCATCGCTACGGCAATGTAATATACGAATTAATCAGTTCCAAAGCATATCATGGCATGGAGAATTTAATTTTGCGGAATTATCCGAGTGCCATCATCGAAATGCACTGGTTCTTCATTCAAGACAGTATTTTCTTGTGTGAAATATCTACAAAATTCTGATGGGACAGTCTGACTTTGAAGTTAGTTTTTGAATTGCGATCTTGACTCCACGAGGTATTTTTATTCAGAATTGACTTATGATGGGAAGTTATGAGTACTTTCCTCCATATTGAGTTGATGATCTGCGAATAATCTGACAGGCCAAGAGAACATTGAAATGAAAAACTTGAATTTCTAGAGAAATTCGGAGGCTTCTTCACTACTTTTCACTTGGATCACTATCTGTACGAATATGAAATGAAAAAATTTCTTTTGAGAAAGAAAAGATTCCCTGAGTTTCGGAAAATATATTAAGTTTCGATAAGTTTGGGACAAGATTTCATGTCATTTCAGTGTTCTCTTTTTCTCTAGGATAAGTGCTGTTAAATGATCAAGACCAGAATGGTACCGATGCCAGGAAACTCTGGTATTCATTAGCAGAAATTTCCTGTTCTGTAGTTGAAGAATGAACTAATTGATTCAAAGCGAATGAAGATTCACACATTTGATTTATAAAATCATGGGAAACATACATTTGTCCTCTGTATTTTAGCATCAAATTTCTATAATTGACTCTCGATTTCGATGCAATATACATTTAATTAAAGCCCGTATCTGTAAAATTTTACAAGTAAGAGATATATAATTTCAAACTATTGTCACTTTTTATTAGTATTCGACTGATTGTGGGGAAGAGTTCGAATATTTACAAATCATTATTGCAGTTCGATAATTCAATTAAGATAATTCCCTGAATAGCTCCACGATTCAATTGGAATTCTAGTCATTTTTTTTTTTTTTTCGTACTTATTTAACGTCGCCATCCTTCACTAAGATTATGCCAATCAGCGACGGAGGGTCATGGTGTGTCTGTGGACAAAGCACTTGTAAATAATTTTACAGTGGTGCTTGTATCATTCGGCAGAGACTAGGATTTGAACCCGGATCGTACGCCTAATTCTAGTCATTATCATTCAAAAATACCATTATGAATACTCAGTAGTTGAATGCTCGGCTAAACACTGGCTGAATCATTCACAAATATCCACAAGTTTCAGGCAAGAAGAAGATAATTAGTTGCAATTTACCGAAAATTTCTGGCTATCGCTATGCATATGGTATTGAGGAGAAAAGGCGCTGAAAGGTTTCAAGATAATGACTCTGAATGAATTTTGTTATAGCATCAACATTGAATTCTCCTCCTGATATTTGAAATTCATTCAAGGGAAGTTCTCCATAATTGTTTCTTTTTCATGCAGTCTAATGCTCGAAAATGTATTGTTTCAACCTTCAGAGCAATCATATATTTCTCAAGCATTCTAAAAGTATGCAAGCGTATTGATTTGTGTAGTAATATGAGTATGTATCACGCCTCTTATCCAGTGTGCATATAACTTGTCTGGATTGTATAAATGAGAAATATAGAAACTGAACTCTCTGTCGCTGAAATGGCCAAGTACATGTTCATTATAATTCCTCTTTCTAAAAAAAAGTGGAAAATTGCATCACACGATAAAATAATTTTGTCAGCTGATGCATTAACAATTCGATTTTAAATAGATAACTTTGTTCCTTCGAATACATTCAGGGGAGAGGGGGCTAGAATGAACATTTACAATGAGGTGGTTCAACATAGAGAGTTCCCAATAGTTCCATTGGAAAACTCAGGAAATTTCGAGGGAAAAACATATGTCAAAATTAATTTTTTGGAATTTTCTGAAAACTTGAGATGAAATACACATGAGATGAAATAGATTTGTCAGTCACTGTATCGGCAGTTTGCTTCCGAATGGATAATTATACATCATACACTATCATTTTGGAGTTGCATTACATTTCGTTCTCTGTCAAGTTCTTCTTGCGATTACAGTTCTCTGTGTTTTTTTTTTATCTAATGAGTGATTATACTTGAATGTTATACTTTTTTTTGCAATTTCGATCATTTTCCTTTGTTATTTCACCTCTCATCGTGTTCCCGCTCTCCATGCCCAATCAAAATAATGGATCCAACAGAATTTGAATTTCTCTATTTTTCACTTTTATAATTTCTGAATTTTTTCTTCAAAATAAATTTATTGTATGTAGAATGAGTTCAAGTGATTGTAAGTATGGAATTTTCGAAAATTTTAAGGAATTATAAAAAATGATACTAGGGCATCTGTCTTCCACAAAAGCCGACAGTAGTTTTATATTATTTTTATTTTTGTAAATTCAATTCCATGAATTCATTAAGGGGGGGGGGGGGGGGGTAGGGTTAATTCGGTCAAAAAAAGGCATATTTTTATGAATTTTTATTGACGAAACAGTTAATATAAATGATGTTGTTCCCATGGGGTATTCTTAAGTCGCATTTCAAGAAGACTCTGTGAAATTTTCGTGGAAAAATATAAAGATTTGAGCCAGTGGGAGCAACTCTTGTCAGGCGCCTCGGAAAAAAAGCGTTTTGCGGTGGACAGCGGAACTCAAGACTGGATCATCTAGAACGAAAAAAGCGAAGTGATTCCGTTTGTTTATAAGATTACCCAGGTAACCCTGTCGAGAAAATTTTTTTTTTCACATTTTTGCATTTTTGGTTGCACTTTAAAGTCAAAAACCCGCATTTCGACTAAAAAACCAACATTCAAGCTCCTATAAAAAATACTAAAAATAAAAAAAAATGAAAAAACTCGACAGCGTTACCTCGCTGAATATGTTTTAAAAGAGTGTGCAAAAAATCAAATCGATCGGTTCAGTAGATTCTGAGTGAGAGTGTCCACCGACTTTTAAAAAGCAAGTTGTGGGAAAATCGATTTGAAGTTTGAACTTAAATTTTGAAATTTAAACTTTTTACTTACATAGAGTCGTCAATTTCGCGTCCGCACAATATAAAACTATCATCAGAGGTGTCCAGAATACGTTTCCACTCTTGTCTATGGCTAACGCGACCTTCTTTGCTTGGAAGCGTAGTTTTGATTTGAGCTTGATTCTAAACCACTCATACTAAAAATGCTGTATTACCATCAATTTTTCTCGGATCGACTTGAAATTTCCACAGAATATTCCTGAAATATGGTACTTTCACCTCAAAATTTTTCAAAAAATCGAGAAAAAAAAAATTAAATACCCTACCCCCCCCTTAATGAGTTGACACATTCTGAAGAGGGCCACACATAGTTGGCCGAAACGTTGGTCTATCTGAAACACCATTTAGAGTTTTATTTTACTTACTTCTATTCTGCAATGATCGACACAGCCGAAATTCTCAATCGAAATAAATAATTATCCATGATTATCCATTCACAAGCAAATTGCCGATACATTGGCTGACAAATATATTTCATATCATGTGCATTACAGTTTTCCACTTGTTTTCCATTTTGGACAGGAGTACCCCTTCACATCTCGACCAAAAAAATCAAGTTTTCTGAAAATACCAGAAAATTAAATTGACATATGTTTTTCCCCTGAAATTTCCTTAGTTTTCCGATGAAACTATTGGAAACTGTCTATGTTGAACCATCTAATTGTGAATGTCCATTTTACCCCCTCTCCCCCAAATATATTTAAAGGAACAAGAATTATCCATTCAGAATCAAATTGTTGATACATTAGCTGAAAAAATTATTTTGAAGTATGATGTAATTTTCCACTTGTTTTTTTTTTTCAGAAAGAGGACTTATTATGAACATGTACTTGGCCATTTCTGCGACAGAGAGTTCAGTTTCTATAAATAGATACTTCTCATTTATACAATCCAGACAAGTTATATTTACACTAGATAAGAGGCGTGGAACATACTCATATCACTACACAAATCAATACGCTTGCATACTTTTGAAATACTACGAAAATATTCAATTGCTCAGAAGGTTGAAGCGAATAAATTCTCAAGCATTAGACTGCAATTGAAAAAAAGCAATCATGGAGAACTTCCCTAGAATAAACTTCAACTACCACAAGGAGAATTCAATGTTAATGCTATAACAAAATTTATTCAGAGTCATTATCTTGAAACCTTTCAACGCACCAATGCCAAGTGTTTGTGTTGATATTTTCGGGATTTCTTGTAAGTATTTGACGGTCGTGACGATTTCAGTCACGGACTTTTGGGTATTAAGCTGTATCTCTTTTCAATCCCTTGCGTTCGTTCTATGACTTGAGTGGCTAATCACCATCCACCGGCAAGACCGTAAGGAAGTGCTCTAAGTCGTCATCATTAAAAGTTTTCCGATCCGGTAGTCTGGCGCTGTGGATATAGTCAATGATTCACACGCAGTAGGCTTGGGTTCTATTCCCTCCGATAACTCGGGTGAAATTTAACCAATATGAAAACCTTGATCAATCGCAAAATACGCCTAACTAGATTGTCGAAACGTGACATTGAATAACATTAAAAAAACGGTTTCCATCTTTTGATAACCATATTTCATGAATTTCTAAATAAAAATTCGGAAATTTCATGAGTTTCTCTAAAGTTTAGAGAATATTTCGCAGTCAATGGGCTCCCAACAGTTTCTGTAGATAGCTCTGTACCTGGATTGCCGAAAGTGAGGGCCACGATGGTGATGCCACGCGCTACCAAGGTGATACAGGACTCATGATTGGCTGGCCCTCCCTCTTCCCATGCGAATATAATTTCGTGGCATTCGCGTATCAGAGCGATATCAAATAAATAAAAGATAAGAATTAATTAAATAAAAGATCAGACGTATTGAAACAAGAACGCTCTGTTTTATTACGGGAAGGCTTCAGAAACGGTCGAGGATAGTTTTTCAACTTCATTAGACCTTCTCATTACTTCAACGATTAGAATTTTTGTTCGGATTCGATAGTAGGAATGAGTATGGGCAAAGGACAGCTTTTGATATTTCTTATCATCTACATAAGTGAATCATCAGGTGTCATCGACGCTCCGCTTGATGCAGGTAATGGGAAAAAATCAGTATAATTAATAGAACATAACGTTTATTCATTATTGAACAATAATTGTTGTATCATCAGCCCAGAAAGTATGGAAATTTTAC
Source organism: Aleiodes leptofemur (assembly GCA_963942555.1). Classification (NCBI taxonomy): domain Eukaryota; kingdom Metazoa; phylum Arthropoda; class Insecta; order Hymenoptera; family Braconidae; genus Aleiodes; species Aleiodes leptofemur. Next base: position 14,645,630 of record OZ012611.1, on the reverse strand, counting down.
TCAACGCTAGATGAATCAAATTTGATTTGCTCACCCGAACTCACAACAGTCAGCCAGCTCTTTGGTAATGACGCCAGAGTCTATACAAAAATCAGTGATCCAATGCATGAAATTCATGCAGCACTGCATGAAATTGAAAATTCCATAAATTCTGAAATGAAGGATATTTTGGTCGAGATTGTGAGATCGACAGTCATGGCATACAAATCCGTAGATACAATGGGAATATTCATCAGTAGCATTGCTGCTGATTACAGAACATTTTATCAACTAATACTTCAGTATGGTTATATTCCTGGTTATTCACTTAGTAATTTAACATCATTTTCTTCCGAAATTGAAGCAAACATTGGAATAATACGGAAAATTATGACTGATCCAAGGGAGATGTTACCGGGCAAGTCAAGTTTGATAGCTGCTATCAGTGATTACGCAACGGTAAAAATCTATAAATAATAACAACAATTGCTCATTAGTGAAAAGATGAAACAGGATCAATCGATATTCTTACGAATATTTATTGGGGAATTTGTTGAAAACAAGTGAGATATTCTTAAAAAAATCAAAAGCAAACTTACCCGGCTTTCTCTTTTCACTACTGAGTTATGATAATGAATATTAGTGGAATGCGATCTTTAATGAATTATATTTTTGTCTATAATGCATTTTTTTGAAATAGGCTCACTACAATGAAATATGTAACATCTATCAATCAATGGATGAAATTCTAGTTTACGTGCTCAAAATAGCAATCATAGCCGAGATACAAACCAGTGTCATGTTACCTTTTGCAAATTTAAATCAGTGCACGAATCATGAAGGTACCTGAATGAAAGGATATGACCTCGCAACACAAAACCCAGTTGCGAAGAAGTAACAAAGGATGAAGCTATTTTTCATGTCTTTCACTGTTGGGAATATCTCGGGAACTAAGCGAGAAAATATAGCGCAATTTTGCCTGGATCTGTTTTTGCATAAAATTTCGAGAACTACAAAAAACAGTTTAACCAAAATTACGCTGTTTCGTATCGTACCCGAGATTTTATTGAAAAACGACTGGCAGAGAAAATAGACTCACCGGTTTTACTTCTTGCTACTGAATCTTCATAAAAAAAACTCTATATTTTGTTTACGGCAGATTGGATGATGATGAATAACGATGCTCGGGTGCAGCTCCAGTGGTATTTTGGAAAGTACGCGAGTATAATGAAACAGCATTTGAACCTAACTGCGGGCCTATATATGAGAGCTTGTGATCCGACAAATGGCGCGTGGATCTTGAGTATTCATTTTTTTTCATCAAGAACTTGAAGAGAAACGATGATGTCTTTTGTTTTAATGAGGGAAAAATTGCAGATAAAAATTATTATGAGCTCTACGAGATGACACAGACAATAATTCTCCGGTATCAGCCGATGGAATGCGTGCCTGAGTTCTGCCAGAATATGTGGCGACTAGGAACAACCGAATGTGACGCAAAATATTACGATGAACGAAGCGGCTGTTCAAGTACACCCACTGACTGTGAAAACTTGGGTGCTGTGCAAGCTTGTGTATTGGTGAGAATATCCCTTCTAAAAAAAAGCATGAAACATTTTTTGTCACCGTTTTATTTTCCCTAAACCTAGCTATACCATATCATATTATATTAGTATAGAATAGCTAGAATAGCTAGTATAGCTAGTATAGATAGTATAGTATAGTATAGCTAGAATAGCTAGTATAGTATAGTATAGCTAGAAGAGCTAGAATATTCTTTGTCACCTTCAAAAATCCACAGCCATTATGACATTACGTTATGGTATAGATAATGCATAGATTCGAGTACTATGGAACTAAATTTCAACTTCTCCATCTTTACAATAAATAATGATAAAATACATAATATAGATATAATTCAAAAATCATATTCTATTTTATTGGATCGTTACAGCATTTCTGTTTCCAAAAATCGTCCCAGTATACACGACCTTTGAGGGCAATTGAAATAAACTTTGAAACCAAAAGCTATTTCAATTATCTGGGGCCCTTAACCCTAATTCTTTCTGAAAACCCAGACGGAAAATTACAGAGAAAGAATAGGTTTCGACTCTAAATAATGTCACTATGGTTAATCGGTAATCGGTGATAACAATGATATTTTAACGTCATCCGTGGATTCAACATCAGTTCATCTCTTGGATAGTGCGAAAGATCGCATCTCCATTGATTTATACAAATAAAATATCGGTAAAAAAAATGATGTCGCTGAAGATTTGTCAGAGAAATGAATAAAAATGACAGATTGAATAAATGAATGTCAAAAAAATGACGAATAACTGAATAAAAAAATAAAAAAAGATAAGTGAATTGAACAAACTTCACACTCTTATGTATATAAAAAAATTAAAATTGAATAAACTGCAATCAATACTTCTTAGAAATTATTCCAAAATAAATTAAAATTGAATTGCAATTATAAAAGGTTGCGATTGGGAAGATTAGCGATTATTTACATAAAAAAATCCATTTCTTCAGAAGAAAAATCCATTTTAGCAAAAAATGTATTTCTTTATAGAAAAATCCATTTTTTCATAGTTTTATTATAAACATATTCATACTTGACCACTAACACCCAATATAGCTCAACACGCGCGCGCAAGTGCGCCTCCCAATTCTAGTACTTCGAAAATGTTCAATGAAGCATTAATAATTCATTAGAAATAATCGCGAAGATTGGGGTCAAATTAATTATTGGGATTTGTTTTTCAAAATTCGATGGCTTTAGCAAGAATTTAGGAGTCGAATTCTTTCTATCCCGAATTTCCCATTTGTGGTTCTTCCGATTCTGAGTTTTCATCGAAATATGATTTGAAATATATTTGGATATATCCGAAAACGGTGGCACGTCCCCACTGCACAACTTTAATTCAGCACACATACAATTCAACCTACAAATTCAACACAATCCAATACAACACAAGTTCATTTCATCATATTTAATTTCTGCATAAATTCATTTCAACACGATCAAATTTAATAAAGATTTGAAAAGGAAACTGAAAAATGAACCATTTGGATACAACATAATTCAGTGCGATATCTCCCAGACAACAGGATCCAATTATATAATGCATCAATCAATTACGGGACATTTGAACGAATCAAAACTTTTTTTCATGTTTTCACATTATGTGCATGGCCATGGAGGTATTCAATAATATCATTTGTTGCATCAAAATTCTGTACTATTTTTTTCCATTTTTCGCCATAATCTTGGTATTTTTTTCTTCTTTTTTCAATTCACCTTCCTGCAATGAATTGTTTAATTCATCCTTTCGTTACCGACTGTTCATTTTTCAATACATTCATGAATTTCCCCAATTGTGAATGTGCCGTCTGCAATCTACTCGCAAATCCAAAATGCCATGCCTATATAGCATTATTTTTACGTGGATCATCATTGAGAACTGCATCATAAAAATTCCATGTATCGATAAAGTATCGTGGCTTACAAATACGTCCTCTTTTTTCTTTCCTACCAACCGAATTCCCCTTAATTTGTGCTTATTAAATGTGTGTTGAATTGATATTGTGCTGTACAGACATGTGAGTAACTTTACGTGTGTTGAAATATTTTCGAGTGAATTGTACATGTGTTGAATTTGTGTGTTGAATCGACGTTGGGCTTTAAAGAAATGTGACCCCGGAAACATCATGAAATGATGTTTTTAAAAAGTGTGTGTGCGTGTGGTGACGCATGTCGTTGCTTTTATCTGAAACAGTTGTACTTTGAGATCTGAAGCTTCGACAGCATTCTTTCTTCCTTTGCAGAATGCTGTTAGTGAAGTCTGGGTAAAATCGGTTCGATAGCTCCCAAAAAAAAAAATTCTTAAAAAATAGTTTTTTCGAGTTTTCTCTGCGAAAAATTAAGTTACAGCCCTCAATTTGAGCAACACGATTCGTCTTATTTGAACTCATATTTTTCACTCAGGATGAATTTTCTCTGATTCGTTGTTTTTTGTGGAATATCTCAGAAATTGAACGAAATAGATCGATTTTGTATGGATCCTCTTTTGTAGCTCTTGAAATCTCCTACAAATAAAAAGGATCAGAATAAAATCGCTCTATGTCGCTTAGTTTCCGCCCGTAATTCCACTTAGAAGCTACGTGGAAATTACTTCTCAATTTTTCTACATAAAATTTCCCAAACACGAAGTTTGAAGCAATGTTCAGTTTGTAGAGAAATTTCACAAAGATTGATCATCTAAAAATTAAGATATTGAATTCTGAAATTGATCCTTAACGCTATAAGACAAAATGTTTAACCTACAAAACATCCCTGTTTCAAAATCGAATATCTCAATTTCTAGATGGTAAATCGTTCTTAAATTTTATGCGCAAACTGAACATTGCTTTGGACTTCATTTACAGAAAATTACGTGTAAAAAAAATAAAAAGAGGGTGCGTGGGATCCTCGCGCGGCAGAAGTGAAACTTCTTGTCTATGAGGTATAGATGAATATAAATTATTAGTATTCCTTTATTGAACAAGGGATAAAAATTTTTGTTCGTTAACGAATTATAGTTTTTTTTACGACTACTATTCAGACCAATAGTTTTTTTCAATTCATTGTGTTTGTCGATATCTCGGGAATTGATCGAGAGAGAGCGATTTTGACACAATCTTTCTGTGTAGCTCTTGAAATCCTCTATAGAAAAGATTTGGTGCAGAATCACCCTATCCTGCTTAAATTTCGGAATATTCAAAAAGAATTGCTGATCAAATGAATTGATCCATCAGAAAACTTCATTCTATATATTATTTCGGCTTTTGTTTTCTAAAAAATATTTCTGGAATTGAGCGAGATAACAAAATCTTTTTGAAAACTTTTTTTGTGAACAATTGGAAAATCTGCGAAAAGGGTTTCTACAACAATTGCCTTATTTCACTCAGTTTCCGAAATATTCATCTAAACACTATGACAAAGCATAGACTTATAGATAAGGCCTCCGTTGCAATGGTTTTTTCGAAGAATCTATCTAAATCTAATAGAGATGTGCTCATTCACCTTACTTTCTTTTTTAACTCTCGAAATTCTCTACAAAAAGGGATTTGAGTGAATTAACGCTATCTCTCTTAGTTTCTGAGATATTTATGAAAAAGTTCACCAAAAAAAATAGACTTATAGCTGGAGTTTCTTTCCCAATAATTTTTCATAAATATCTTCGGAGATACTTTAGAAAGCTGAGCGAAATCGAGCGAATTCATCCTAATCCTTTTGTGTAACTCTTAAGACTCTCTATAAGAAAGGAGTGTGGCAAAATTACGCTATTTCACTCACTTTCCGAAATATTCTCGAATGACTGATGATAGAAAATTAATATTCTCTTTTATCTCTTCACTATTAAATTGTTTTTCAGCGAATATCTCGGAAACTAAGCGAGATACAGAGAATTCGCCTGAATTCTTTTTAGCAGAGAACCCTGGGAGCTACGTGAATAGATGATGACGAAATCGCTCTATCTCCGTTAGATTCCGAAATATTTCCAAAGAATTGTCAGCCTTTCTGACCATTACACTAGCATATAGCATGCTATAGGAGGACTAGCGAATGAATTGACATCGGCTTTCTTCGGCTGCCATGCCTCACCATATAAATTTCGGCTTCGGTACGCCTCGGCTGTCGATTCTTTCCTTAGTACGACTATATGCTACGTATCTAACTACTCCCCCCCCCCTCCCCCCACAACTCCGCCAGCTTCCCCACGCCAACTACGAAAGATAGGTTTCCCCCACCACTCTCCCACTCTTCCGTCTCAACTGCTTGTCAGAGGGGAAGCGCTTCCCCTCACGGCGACACATTTTTCTCGTAACAGCGACCGAACGAATTTGCAGCCCTACCGCGCCTGAAGAACTTTCACTTCAAAAATAACTTTTAGGTGGGATGTGGGTGAACTTCGCTAAAACACCGCAATACTTCTTCAATGAGTAGATTCTCATTATAGTTCCGTCAAGGAAAATTCCATTCGAAAGCTTTCTGCCAATTGCATTGGCAGAATATTGAATTTGAGAATGGTAATGAGATTCTCAAGTAACGCCCTGGGAATGGGACTCCGGCTCCGTTTTCAATGAACCTCAGTCCAAACTGTCGAATCAGAATAGCTTTGAGTACTATCGAGTACTGGTTTCATCTAATCATTTTCTTATAATTTTTTCTATTTTCATTGAAACAGAAACATGGTTCCAAGAAATTACAATACCTAAACTCAACAATATTAGGTTTTTCTGGAAACAGTTCCAAATGTCCGGAAAAAGATGCTTATATAATTGATACTGGAAAAGTCTCGAATTCTGCATATGCTACCTGTGGCTGCCAGTGTCATGAAAATCATAATAAAATCAGTCTCATGGTTATGGGCAGCGAAGTGTACTCCAATGAGTAAGTTTGTGGATTATGACAGACGATTAAGAATATCAAAGTATTTTCGTAATAAGGTTGCCATTAATTTATAATTCGTTTGAAGAGTCATTATTGGTCTACGGTTCAAACGTCGCAATGATACTCTACATATTCAACCGAGAGTGGGAAAATTAATAGCTCATGGCCAGATTGAAAGATATTCAGAGAGGTGGTTGAGAATCCCCAATGATATTGACACGTCTCTGATTCATTCTGCTGAAAAACAGAATAGTACATTTTTCCTCGACGATGTTCTGTTACCTCCAAAATTCGTTTTAACAGGTACTTCCAAATTGTGCTCCTCAAATATGCGAAGATGAATGAGAGCCATCAATGATTATTTGATTAAATAATTCTATTTTCAGGAGTTAGATTTGTCGAGGTAAGGAGAGGAACTGTAACAGGATTGGCCATTGAAACTTTTGGCGTATCGTTCGACTATTGGAGTGGTGAATTAGATCATAATAGGAAAATCCAGTCATCCTCGTCAAGGGACAATCCAGGGTAACAAGAGCTATGAATTAACAACATTTGCATTTTGAGGCGAGTGAGATGGATAATCGATATATTTTCAATTTCAATATTTCAATCCACAGACAACCTCTTCCATTTGTCGCAAAAAGACCACCTCAGACGAAGAAGCTCAATACATTGATCTCGACTGACATGAAACACGTTCAGCTCAAACAATCACTTTCGAGAAGTGATTTCAAACAGTCAATGTTACCACTATTTGATGCGATCCCAGTTACGACGGATCCGCCACGCGCATTAGGCGGAATTGGAATTTTCCATAAAAGTGTGGAATCGTATGCTGGATTTATCGCACTAAGAATATATGGAACGAGCTATGCACCATACTTTGGGGATGTCACATCTGCTCATGAATTTGAGAGCCGAGCTCAACGATTCGCCTAATAGCAGCTCGATTAAAGATGAGCTCGATGATTCCATCCATACGTAATAATATTCTATCCATAAGTCAATTTTTAAATAGGAGGATTGAGTTTATAATATCAATTTATACGTTCAGAAAATATAAGAAATATGGAATTTACGATACACTGATCCCACTAGGTACTTGTCTTTTCTCTTCCCATTTTCACATTCCATTCATAATGTACGCCTTAGGCTGGCTCATTTGGAAGAAGTTTTCCATCTCGATTCGCTCATTTTCAAAAATGAAAGTTCGTGATATTGTAACGATATGCTCGGCTGACCTTGAGCAATCGTTACAGACACTTTACCCAAAAAGTGGTTTCTGATCAATTCGTCTCTACTCTCTACTTTCAACCCTCCCAATTGGATACCATCAATTCCCTTTAGGCGCTAGTCATTTCATTCCGCACTTTCATCTGATTTTGGAAGAATAATGACAAATCACGGATTTTTTATCTGGCAAAAATTAATCCAAGTCCTTTAAAACAGATAACTTATACCCACTTTTTGGACTGAGAATCCCAAATTATACTGACAGTGAGAGGGGGTGATATCCTCTATTTGGCTAGTCGGAGCATATAAAAACACACAAATTTCCGCATTAAATCCATATAATTGAGAGTTCTCAAAATGATAAAATCTATCCAGACAATTACAATGAACGTGAATACGACAAACATAACAAATAGAAGTCATCTTTTCGTTAATGAATTAACGTTGTTTCAACGAACTGAACTCAAATAAATAGACTGAACTTTATGTCAGAATGGACAATTGAACTTATATCCACTCGGGTTGGACAGACGTTAACTCAACGTCACGAATTATTGCAATTTATATTGTCGCGTATTTTTCAAACACAGAATCGAAAATATCTAGTCAACCCAAATGGCTCAAAAACCAAATTTTGAACAATGGGAAATCTGGGCACTAGGACGAGATATCGTCCGATAAACAAATGAACCAATGCAGAAAAATATCACTAGGTGGAATGTCAACTAGTCAGGAACAAAAGATTCCAACAAAAAGGAATCAGTGACTGGGGAGGCCGCAGGGTTCCGCATTCACACCTGAAATATGCACAAGCGATACAGAGAACAAAAAAAAGGAATGAATTCGAAATTTTAAGTGATTTCAATTGGATGAGTCGTATCTTCTAAGAATGAATCAATTCAATGAATAATGGATTATTTATTCGAGAAAGGAAACAAAAATTCGCGACAGTGATTGATCCAAAAAATTTCTTTATTGGGTTTTGGAAAATGAGAAATTAATTTAATTCACGACAACTGACAGCAGTGTCGGTGCGATGAGAGCGAGGGGTTTGGCACGCAAAAGTCTGAGGTTCAATCCTGGCTGGGGGGATCAAAATTTGAAAAGCTCTAATCTCACAATCAGTTGTCCAAGCGATAGTCTCGCGAGTGAAACGACTGTATCTGGGCAGGTTTTCCTCGCGAAATGAGGTTTCCCCTCATCCTCCGCTAGTGAGTAGGATGAAAACAATAATTCACGAGTAAAAATGAATGAATATGACCATTAAATGACCCCACGGAACACCCGAAAATGGCAGCCGACGGCTCCATTCATCAACGCTATCGAAATTTATTATTTAGGCCGAGAATTGATCAGCCCACACGCTTACCAAAATGCGAAGAGAAGAATCTCCGGCAATCTTTTCAAGTTCTTCTTCAACAGCTCCAGTAAAGTGTTATGAAGTTCCTCCGTTACGGGTATCGGGGCCAAATTATGAAGAATCCCCGAGAACTCGGGGCTGAATAATGAAAAGACCCGAGCACATGGGGCTGAATGAAAACATAGCCCCGAGTACTCGGGGCTGAATAATGGAAAAGCCCAGAGCACTCAGGGCTATTTTATCATTTAGCCCCGAGCACTCGAGGCTGAATGATGAAATAGCCCCAGGCACTAGGGGCTAAATATGAGAAAGCCCCAAGCTCCGAGGCTGAATAATGAAGTGGCCCCGAGCACTCGGGGCAGAATAATAAAACAGCCCAGAGCATTCGGAGCTGAATAATAAAGTAGCCCCGAGCACTCGGGGCCAAATAATGGAACAGTGCTGAACACTCGGGGCAAAATGATGAAACAGCCCAGAGAAATCAGGGCTAAATAATAGAAAAGCCCCAAGCACTCAGGGCTAAATAATAGAAAAGCCCCGAGCACTCGGGGCTAAATAAAAGAATAGCCCCGAGCATTTGGGGCTAAATAATAGAGTAGCTCCGAGGACTTGGGGCTAAATGATAGAATAGCCCCGAGCACTAGGGGCTGAATAATGCTAATAATAATAATAATAACTGCTCGGGGCTACTGAACGAGAATTACGTAATATATTGTGTATTGTGTATTTACTGTATTAAATAATTGTGCAATGTTTTTGGTCCTTAACATGGAACTATCTAGGATTAACATGACTAAATACTGAAAATGTCAAGAGCCTGAGGAAGCTTAAAGAATAAGCGAAACGTTGCAAATGGACAATCTTTTAGTATTGTTATTTACAACCTTCCAATTTCCCATGAAACTAAAATATAATTCACTATTAACATGGAAATGAATCCACTCATTAATTATAAGTAGATCATTTGGACCTGCTACTAGGATCACCTCAACCAAAGTCCTCAGGTTGCTTATGGTGATCAGTCTAGGGTTAAATTTAATTTGTTTCAAAATGAAATTTCCTTTCGAACAATAAACAAATATTTCTATACATGAAATTATTTAAAAAAAATAATTATTCCATTTCTCGATCATGCCATAATTCCTTTGATTGAATTATATTGCTTTTTTTATCTGAAGAATTTTATTTTTGTGACAGAAGGTCGAACTTTATTGACACTTGATGAAAAGCAGAGAAATACACTATATTTTTCAATATTCATTTCTAGATTCCGTGAAACGTAACACTAATAATTTTCTTCAGAAGTCGAAATCAGAAGGCGACTCTATTAACAAAATTTCATAAACTCAGTATCCAAGAGCTTTTTTCTGATCTATTTCCCGAAATATCTCAGCAACTAAAAAGATAGAGTGATTCTACCGGAATCCTCTTCTATAGAGAATTTCAAAGAGCTAGAATAAATTCGGGGGGAAAGGCATGTCTTCGTTAGTTTTCTAAATATTCTAAAAAGAGGGTCAGGGCTGAAAAATTAATGATAACAGAAAATCGAATTCAAACAAAAAAGTAATGAATTCTCAATTCTCTCAGAAATATCATTGTTTGCCTGTTCCACATTTGGGAGAATCTCAAGGTAAGTATATACAAATGAGATAGAAAGTCTATTTTTTTGGTATTATCAATATGTGCAGAGAGATGGAAAGATAAGTTGTCTATAAAAACCAGGAAAATTCTATATCGTGACAATAGTAATTTTCAGTTTTACTTAACATTAAGAATGTTCAAAATCATGAATTTTTTTCATATCTACGTTCTGATCATTATTGCCGATATGGTAATTGCACAGAGAGAAACTTGTGCCGAAGATCTGTCAGAAGTTATCAGCTACAACTGCGGGAAACTGGGTAAATCAATTCTTCAGTAATTCATGAAAAGATCAAACAGAAAAATTTGATTTTCTCAATATTATTTTTTTGGAAATATCTCAGGAACTAATGGAGATACGCCCATTTCACTTCATCTATTTTTGTAGAGAATCTGAAGTGGTAACGCAACTCTAGGATTTTGAGAAAGAAAAATTCCTTCCCAAAAACCAACGTAACAAAAATCCTATGCACTTCTTTAGCCAATAACATGTACTTAAAGAAAAAATTAGTTTTTTGCTTTAACTCTCATGCTTTCTGAGCTACACATCCGTCCGTAAAGATATGAAAAGAAAAAGTGTTCTTGAAGACTGGCCCTGTCACCGCCATTCTGTATGAGAAATGAAATGAGAAATTTTGTTTACATACTTTAATATGTGTTCAATGAACCCTGAAAAACGACATGCGATCCCCTTATTAATATCTTCCAAAAAATTATCAAATTTTGGGCGTATTTTGCTGACTCTAGGGTGGTGTTATCCTTTAAGAACTCCAAAAAAACATTGGGATAAAATCGCTCTAACTCGTTGAGTCTCCGAGATATTTCCAAAAAATTTCGAAAAACAACGAATTATCTGGAATGAGTCGATTTATCCTTATTCGTTTTCGATAGATATCTTGGAAAATGGAGATACGCCCTTTTATCCCTTTTCTCATTTTGGTGGAGACTTCTGAGAGCCCCAAAAAGGATACAGAGCAAAATCGGTCTATCTCACTTAATTTCCAAAATATTTGGAAAAAAATTTATTTAAAAAATTCATTTTCATTGTTTTACTCCTTTGCTACTGGATTGTACGGATTCTTATCATTTATCAGAATTATTTTAACGAAAATTTGATGTTAAACATTGATGAATTGTGACCTTTCAGACCCTTCTGGGAAAGACGAAGTGCTTGAAAAGGTTCGATGCTCTTATAATCGCCTTGGACTGGTGAGTACTTATATACAAAATGTTATATAGATATCGACGCCTTAGAAACAAAGTGGCGCAAGATTCATTTTTTACATTTTTCTCCCAAAAAACTGTGTTGCGTATGTTTTTGTTTTTCCAATTCATCTTTCTCTGCATTTTATGCCATAGTTATGAAAAAAAAAGATAGCATATATGCACTTACGACCATGTATAGTCGTAAGTGCCACCTTCTAGTTCTCTATCGGATTCTTTTGATCTTCGAAAGAATACTAATGACAAAAGGACCTATCTCCAGCACATACGTCTGTTTGTTATTAGAACTCTACTGACTTCGGTTCCCTTCTGGAAAAATTGATAATAACAAAGTGATGTATCTCCAACACATACTTCTCTTTGTTATTTTGAATTGATAGTAACAGAGAGGTGTATTTCCAGCATATGCCTGATTTTGTTATAAGTAACACAAGGCCTGTTCATGTTCCTTCCGTGCATTTCATTTTTCATTATAAAATTTAGAAAACAAATAGGCGTAAATCCACGGCAAAAAGTGTAAAACTATACAGCGGAAAATGAGACCGGCAGTTTGGCTGTTCGGTCTGTGTACGGCTCGGCGGATCGACCGGGTTAAGCAGCATTGCGTCTGGTTACTACTTGGATGGGTGACCGCTTGCCGTACACAGATTCAAATGACAAACTGAACCATACGGTAGGTGTGACTATAGAGAATTAGTGTGCCTTTCTTGTCAGCGTGACAGAAAAGGCACATTAAGGCTCTGTACGAATCCGACTGCACTGATCAGGGTTTTCCATGGTTTCCCTTGGTCCACGGCAAATGCGGGCAGTATGGCAAGAAGTCGATCCATGGAGTCGCACGGGGGGTGGGGAAAGGAAAGAAAAATTGTAAAAAAACCAAAAGGTTATACATGGCTAGAAAAAATATAAAAAAAAAAAAAAAAAAATACAGCGGAAAATGACAGTCTGTTCTATTTCTGACATCAATCCAAGACAAAAAATATTTTAATAGGAGAATTATAAAAGCAAAACGTCGAAAGTGCTATATTATGGCATTCTTGAATAAAGAATTCGGGGAAAAAAAATAAAAAGACATAACTTCGAGTATTTTTTTTTTATTTTTCCAGTACTGTACATAGATTTCTCTTTTTGCACATCCCTTCACATTACCCCATTCCAGTTTCCAGTTCCCAGTACTGTACCGCATTCGCACGTAGGACTTCGGAAAAACCTCCATGAGGATAACCTCAGCCGGTACAGGCGGATCCTTCATTTTTTTCCGAGAGTCCCGCTCGGTGTGACCAGTCAAAGCGTGCAACTGGGATCGAACCCAGGACCCTCGAAGATATGTTCACTTTCACTTTAATATTAGCAATGCCATCACTTTGTTATTCTAATTTTCAGTTACTCAAATAACGTCAAGGACATCATAAAAAACATTTTGAAATGATTTTGGAAGATGCACCTCTTTCACTTCAGAATCTAGCGTTTTTGGCACTTACACCAGTTTGTTTCTGAGGCGAAGATATTTCGTAGGAATTTAACAAAAAATAGAATTTTTAAATTACATTATTCACGATATCATCTAAAATTCAACTGGGAATGTTCAGAATTTCGTTATCTCGAATTATTGATTGAATTTTCATCAAGTTCTGCTTTTTATGGCGTACAATACTTTTTCGGTTGAGTTTTTCATTTTCGATGATCTATTTATTTCTGTATCAGATAGATGAGAATGGCCAATATATTGAACCTCGTACACACAATGAAGGAATCTTAATCACTCATGCACAAGCACTCGAGAATTGTGTACATTGTAAGTAACAAAAAAAACTTCAAAAAATCAGTCTCAATAATATTTTTGTGGTCAATTAATAAATCAATTTCTATGCCTTTCTACTCTGACTAATATCTCGAAAACTAATAGAGATACGTCTTCTTTACTCTCATTCTTGCTTGCGGAGAATTCTAAGAGCCATGAGAAAGAGTGAGAGCAAAATGGCTCTATCTCGCTTAGTTTTCGAGATATTGCAAAAAAAAAACATTAGAACAGAAAATTTACTCAGAATAAGTCGATTTTTTGGCATTTGTTTTATGGAAATATCTCAGAAACTAAGCGAGATAAGGCAATTTTATCCAAAACCTTCGTAGCTCTTGGAGTTCTCTGACAAAATGGACTGGGGCAAAAAGGGCGTATCTCCATTAGTTCCCGGGATATTTATCAAAAATAAATGAAAAAAAAATAGACTCATCTTTTTTACTTCTTCGTTAATAAGTTATCATTTATCTTGTGTTTTTCTGACTGATTCCAGTACTTTTCGAAAAGTCAGCGGAAATAACAGATGCATCGTATTATGCATGTATTACGCAAGCAGAAGATGAACTCAACAAAGCCTATGATTGTTCGTTATAAAAATATCTATTATAATTTAAAATATCAATGCTATTGTGTGCATTCAGTAAAAAATTTTATGAAAATTTTGAAAATTACAATAAAGAAGATTTTTGAACTCATAAAAAAATACCTACATTTTTTATTTCAAAGTGTCTTTGTTGAAAAAAAAAAGAATATTAAATTGTCAGAAAAACCGATTTCATTTTTCCACAAGTTTTTTTTTTTAGTATATCGGAATTTAATCGAGATAGGGTAATTATATTTGAATTTTATTTGGCAGTCCTTGGAATTCTTTACAAAAAAGGATGAAATCAAAAACGCCCTATCTCACATGCATCCCGAGTTATTCACAGAAAAAAGTGACAAAAAAATATAAATTTTCCAGATTAATATTTTTGTTCAGATGATTTTTCAAGAAGATCTCGGAAACTAAGCGAGGTGCGCCCTTTTTATCCCAATACTTGTTTGGAAAAAATTTTACGAACTACAAAAAAAATCATTACAAAAAACACTCTATATTGTTTAGTTTCCGAGATGTTCTCAAAAAAACTGATGACAGAAAAAAACTTCATTTATCTGAAAAATTTCAGTCGTAAAAAAAAAAATATTTCAATAATATTTTTTTCAATCTATTAAAGTTAAAAAAAATGAAAATTGATTCACAAGTCATGAGCCACGTGTAGAAGACTCCCGACTATTTTTAAGAGTTTTTAAGTCTGAATTTAATGTTTTCCTGTGAATTCATCTTTTATCGAAACTCGAGGCGATTTGTGTATTCTCAACACAGTGTGAAAGTGGAATAATTTTAAATCGAAATCGCAAGACCTTTAAATTCAGTGGTTTGACCAACAAAGAGGGGATTCGAAGAAAAACCATAGTTTTAACTGACAAAATTCTGTGGAGAGTTTTTTCTCTTTTTGCTACTCAATTAAACACAATTTCATCTTCGTAAGTGATTATCATAATTTTTTTTATTTAATTCTATTTAATTTAAGAATTAGCACACGCTCGATATCAATTCACTTGAACTTTGATAGTAACATAATAATAATAATAATAATAATAATAATAATGATAACAAAATTGATAGTGTCAGTGTAAATCGATGTCTCCACATTTGTTTAAAATTCCATCTATCACGTAATAGTGTTCTTTATTGTTTTTTTTCAAATAAGAGATTATTCTGTGTAAATGTTGAAACGCGAAAATGATAAAACAGTTGGAATTTCAATATTCTACAATCTGACGCATAAAATATTAATGATCTCTCTCTTCTCTTCTAGGGCATTGGAAGGTGAATTACGCCTGTTGAGAATTTTTTTTTTTCAATATTTTAAAACGTGATTGGCTCAAAGCGAAAGCATTCTAATAGTCGAATAATTTTATGTTTAAAATTTTTTCTTGGATTTTTCATAAAAAAAAGTAATAGAAGATACAGGAATTTATTATGATGAATCAGAAATGGGGTCTTACCGCTGGGGTTTTGATCTTGTGTCTGTTAACAGTCTCCGCCCATTCTCTAGGTAAAAAAATTTAATTAAATGTTGATTTTTGGGTTAATAGTTCAGATTTTGAGTATCTTGAATATCTCAGAGAGAAATAATAATAATAATTTATTTCGTAATGCATGATGTTTCGGCCTTTTACATCAGTGATTCCCGTCCCCTGCCTCTTATACTAATTTATTCTGAATTAACCATTTATTACATTTAGAGAAAAATCAGAGTTTCTTGATTATTGGATGGATTTAATTGAGATTTTTGATTCAAGGGTCGTTGTTCGATAAGGCGAAAGGGATATTGGTGGACCCAATCACTTCGATGCTTGGTCGAATTGATGACTTCGTGACCGAGGACGTCATCGAAGGCACTTTAACTAAGGTAATGACGTAATAAAACAGAATGATTAAATATTTTTAATGAATATTTCGGAAACTGAGCGATTTGAAGCGATTTCGCTCTAATCTTTTTTTGTAGGGAATTTCACGCTTTATCTCGGGTTCTGTCTATAGAGTTTTTGTTTCGAATAATTTCCCCTATTATAATTTTGTTTCTTTTTCTACCATCATGTAAACACAAACAACGTAACATCATGATGATTATGCGTTGAAGCCCTCGAGCTGTTGCCATTGATCTAGATTCTGATATCTCTTTGTAAAGAAATGTACACAGATACTGTATACATCTTAATAAAAACTTCTAAAATGTAAAAGAAAAAATGTTTATCTCGCATAGTTTCCAAGATATTTATCGGAAATTATTGACAAAAGAAGAGACTTATTCTAGATAAGTATTTGGTTTAATTCTTTTTTGAGAATATTTCGTAAACTAAGTAAGATAAAGCCATTTCACCCTGATTTTTTTTGTACAGAATTTCAGTTCTCTACAAAAAATGATTCGTGTAAAATCGCTCTATTTCGCTTACTTTCTGAGATATTCTCAAAAAATGAATGACTAGGAAAATGGACTTATCTCGTTTGAGTCTTCACCCCTAAACTTTCGGATTTCAGTATACTTATAGACTACTGCTGAAGCACCTTGTGAATATTCACAAGAAAGGTCGTATATTACTGTTCTCTGTCTTAATAAAAACGGTTATTGATGTACCCCTGGTTTTGCTTGAGATGAAATTCGTCAACTATACAGTGGCAACGTGTAGAGCCTGCAAGCTTGGTGCTCGTCTTACAAAAGATCTTATGAAATTGGGAATGACTGACGAGCAATTGATTGATACCATCAATTTTTTGTGCGTTTCCTTCCATATCGAGAGCCAGAGTGTTTGTTATGGGGCTACACTTTCAATGGGGGTGAGTAAATGAATTATTTGAGAGAAGAAAAAAACTCGAGGAAAAGTAGGAAAAGTAGAGGCGAACGGTGGCTCGTTCGGTAGAGTGTCGGATTGCCAACCGGACGATCCGAGTTCAAATTCTAGTCTCTGCCCAATGATACAAGCACCACTGTGAAATTATTTACAAGTGCTTTGTCCACAGACACACCATGACCCTCCGTCGCTGATTGGCATAATCTTAGCGAAAAGATGGTGACGTTAAATAAGTATAAAAAAAAAAGTGTGAAAGAGGAGTCAGACTTCTGGAA
Organism: Aleiodes leptofemur; assembly: GCA_963942555.1. Lineage (NCBI taxonomy): Eukaryota > Metazoa > Arthropoda > Insecta > Hymenoptera > Braconidae > Aleiodes > Aleiodes leptofemur. Next base: position 14,628,282 of record OZ012611.1, on the reverse strand, counting down.
ATAGTCTGAGTGTAATGATTTTGCGCTCTGAAAAGGGGATAAATGGAATGATGAGGCTCTAATTCAGTTGTAATAACGATTTTTTCCAAGAATCTCTCTCATTTCGATGGCTTTAAAGATAGAAATATCTAAAAATCTAAATTTACAATATCATGGTATTGAATTAGATACTTCCGCACACACGGTTCGATAGCGTGGGCGCCAGTTTATTCTTTACCGGAGGAATAAACAAAACTCACTGTGTGCTAGTTTTCCCTGGGCTCACCACGCTTAAACTCTTAGGGCGGCTTCGGGCTAACCTGCTGAACCTTCGGTAGTAATTACTCGGGGAATTACTGACCCCACTGGATGGCATGGACAATCCATTCCCGGTAACCCAGTGTGCTGGTTATGGTAGAGGGGCGTGGATCTAGTCACAGTCCCTCTAGCGAGAACAAGTCGGACTGAGGTATTCCGCGATAACCTCTGGATGAGCCCGTCCGCAGTATTCCTCTGATCTATCGTCAGCAAGAGAATACCGGACGTCTCCATCCACACGAGAAACGCCACGTAGCCACGCTACGGGCAACCAACGATAACTCTCACCGAAGCGAGAGGTAGAGGTTCCAGGGACTACTCCCGATCCTCTCGAGTCTGCCACCCAAGGCAGACTAACTGCACACCGTGTCATTGGGTCTATTTATATCGGCTGGGGCTGCTTCTCCTCGTCTAGAGGTCTCTCCGCGCGCCTGCGTGGTTCTTCCCCTCACACCACCACCAGGCCCGGAGATAACTCTGACATCTCTAGTGGAACGCCAGCATTTCAGCTAATCGAGGAAGCCAGATAAATTTGTAAAAATTATTAACGTATATAATTTTCAAAATTGCTATTTTCTCTTCAAAACTACATGAATTGATGGTCAATGATCTCCTTTCATTTAAGATCGATCCTAAATCGTTCGGGCCAATAGAACCGCAGATATCTCCAAATGATTCAAATTTTTCAATTTCATAGGGCTTATAATAAGGCTCATTAGACTTCCGATTTACACTTGAAAAAGTCGAGTATTCCAGAAATTATCAAACATGAATTTTGACGTATGTGTTCTACCGAGAATTTACTCATCTTTTCAATGGAATCATCAGAAAAAATCTACCTCAAATCAGTAGCAAAGTAGTAAAAGAAGTTAAGTCGTAAAATGGTAATTTTATAGAAGTAAGAAACGAATTTCTCCGTGTTTCCATGTGATTTCACTTGAACTTATTAGTAAATCCCAAATTATCTTGGGTCTTTTTTTTTCGTTGTTCAATCTATTGTTCCATTTTTTTATCGAGGATTGCTAACTTTTTCAAGAAGCTATAATGTAAGTGAATGTTAATATCATTAATATTGTTTTGATGAACAAATTAAGCCTCGAGTTTGCCCAACACGATGTACCTTATAGCTCTAAGCAGCGTGAGATCAAAAGAGATTTTTGATTTCGAAAAATCACCATTCAAAAAGATGTACACTCAATTTTCGAAAAACATAGAGCTTTGAATACCTCATTCCATATCAAAAATGGTTATCCATCAGGAATGACCTCGAATACATGTACGTATTGAGAAATTGGAATTAATTTTTTTTATACAAATAATGGAAAGTTGGAAGAACATTTTTGGCATGGCTTCATGATTCTATTTCCACATCGAAAGACGAGCATTTATAACTAGCTCATGAGCTACATGGAGAAAGTCCATTATTTTCTTTCATGCTCTGTTTTGGATTCCAATTTATTCGTGATGAACGAGTGAAATGAAATAATAAAATATTGATTCAATGTGCTGAAGCAGGCACTCAAATTCTGTAAATCGAAATTAGTTCTGTCGATGCCAATGTATGGATAGCTCTTCTTCACAATCCTCATCATTACTCAATTCTCTGCGAGAATTCGATATGGAACGATTTTCATAATATAAAACATCGAAACTAAAATGTGTATTTTCTTGCCTTTCCTCTCTATTTCTTTCACTCAATGAATTAGTTTTCTTTTATAAAAAATTATTTATTCCTCTTAGGGAGAACTGCTTCATGTCCTGAGACGAACAGACATGACTCCAGCACAGATCTGTGGCTTCTTTCTTGCTGCGGCATGCAAGAATGTCGACCATCCCTACCACGAGTGGACAATCACATTTCCACCAGTTCCTAAACCACCAGTACAACTGCAAACTTTTCCACGAGAAAATGGAAGAACCCTCAAAGTTCTCCACATTTCGGACACTCATTTCGATCCCGAGTATCAGGAGGGCTCTAATGCAGTATGCGGTGAACCACTCTGCTGCAGATCCACGAACGGACCGGTGAAGAGTCCTGCAGATGCAGCTGGTAAATGGGGCGACTACAGAAAATGTGACGTACCAAAAAGGACTATCGATCATATGCTTGGACATATAGAAAGTACACATCCAGTGAGTTTCATTGAAATTGCAAATACCTTAATTTTAGAAAATTAGCGGGACGATTTTTGAACATTCTTCTATAATGAATATCACGAAAACTAAGCGAGATAGAGTGATTTGACCTCTATCCTTTGTTGTAGCTTTTGTAATTCTGTACGAAAAGGATCAAGGTAAAAAAGGCGTATCTCCCTTGATTTCTAAGATATTCTCATAAAACTAATGATCAAGTTGACGTATTCATTTCAAGGACATAGATTACATTATTTGGACGGGTGATTTACCACCCCATGACGTTTGGAAGCAAACACGTGAGGGAAATCTGAATATTCTCCATGAAACTGCGGCCCAGATGGCTGCGGCCTTTCCAGGGGTTCCAATTTTTCCAGCCTTAGGCAATCATGAAAGTGTACCAGTGAATAGTTTCCCTCCGCCATTTGCAGCAGCGGAAAACAGCATCTCGTGGTTGTACGATGAATTGGAAATAGAGTGGCGGAGGTGGATACCAGGTGAAGAGTCACCGACTGTTAAACGTGGTGCCTTTTATTCTGTCCTCGTCAAACCTGGATTTCGGATCATCTCCATCAACACGAATTATTGTAATGATAAAAACTGGTGGCTGGCGATCAATAGCACTGATCCAGTTGATGAACTACAGTGGCTAGTTAATGCACTTCAGGGAGCTGAAGACAATGGCGAACTGGTTCATATCATTGGACATATTCCTCCAGGACAGTCAGATTGTCTCAAAGTTTGGTCTAGCAATTATTACAATATTATTAACAGGTGAGAAATATTTGTTGTTTTCCAGAATATCTCGAAAAGTACGCAAAATGAAGTGATTATGCCCTGATCTTTCTTTGTGAAGAATTTCAAGGGCTACAAAAGAGGATTCGAATAAAACTGCTTCACCTCGCAGAAAAACTATAGTTTTAAGTTATATTTCTTCATTTGGAATTTTCCAAAATTTTTCGAAATTATTTCATTTTCATTTTTTTTTAATAGTTTTCCGAATTCTCTGTAAAAAGCTCTCTACAAAAATTGCGCTATTCCGCCTAGTTTCCGAGATATTTCACAAAAAAAAACCGTTTACATTTAGTTTTCCTCTTCAGATACGAATCAACAGTCGCAGCACAATTTTTCGGCCATACTCATTACGACGAGTTTGAATTATTCTATGATCCATCAAATTTCACACGTCCTGTTAGTATAGCTTATATCGGTCCATCGGTGACCCCTTATTATGATTTGAATCCAGGCTATAGAATTTATTACGTGGACGACGATCATCTCCAAACAACTAGGATGGTTCTAGATCATGAGACATGGGTAATGAATTTGGATGAAGCTAATCAAGGAAATCCGCCTAATTGGTACAAAATGTACACTGCAAAGCAGGACTATCAAATGTCATCACTATCACCTAGAGATTGGGATTCATTTATTGATAAAATTATCAATGAGAAATCAACATTCGATCTTTATTATAAGTGAGTTTAAAAAAATAATTTCTCGTTTTAATTCAAAAATAAAACTATCATCATTATCATTATTATTATTATTATTATTAATGTAATTTTTTCCTTTATTAATTTTTTCATTTTAATTTTCTTCGACAGGCATTACTACAAAAATTCGCCGGTTCGACCGGCATGTGACCATGAATGCCGTAAAAAATTGATCTGTGATTTACGAAATGGTCGTAGTCAAGACAGAGAAGCGCGATGTCAATATTTAAATAGCATTCTGAACTCTATGAAAAATTAGAAAAATTCTGATAAGAAATGATAAGAGTCGATATTTGATGTTCATAATTGAGAGAAGCTGGAGTAAAATGAATCTGATTGTTTTCGGGATGAAGGCTTTGATGAAAAAAATTGAAAAAGTCATACAATAATGGAGACATACTACTGCTCATTGAGGAATTTTTTCAGATTTTTTTGGAGAGTCCTTCACTCTGAAAAAAATCTGTTTTATCTCACCTCACATATCTCTTCTATTCTATTAATCAATTACTTATTTTCTTTATTATTTTCTGAAAGGAGTGGATGGAAAAGAAATTGATGGGGAGAAATGTGATTATAGTCCCGGAAATTCAAATACATTCATTGTATCGATAACAATAATAATAAATGAATGATAAAAATTCATATTCACTTTGAATTTATTTTCAAAAAATCCTACGATTTTAAAATGAAATTGAACTTTTTTTTCTGAAAAAATAAAGGAAATAAAAAACGGAAAATATTGATTTTGAATTATTATTACATTTTACTTCCTTCAGATTTAGAAAATCGTTTTATTTTGCAGAAGACCTCGAATGAATCACAGTCTCGCGATTTATGTTCACGGACATGATAAAATATTATGGGAATATTTTTCCGGATTAATATAATTTTATTTCTTTAACAGAAGATAAAACTTTACGGACAGCTCGTGATCCACGTGGAAGAAGTCTCTACGTCTTTTGAATATTCATTTCGAAATTTCCTGCAACGTGGATTGAAAAAGGATATTTTATTCAATTGAAATCCGATGGAATTCCGCAGTTTCACAAAATTTAGGACAAAATTCTACAATCGAGATCTCACATTTTTTTTCCATTTGAATAAATTTACTTCAGCTATGAGTAATCAAATTGGAGACGAGGAAAAAAGAACAGGAAATTAATGAATCTTTGAAAATTGAAAATTAGAAGATTTCCAATGTCTTCACAGGAAAAACAAGTGATAGAAGACTAGAGTTATCCTATATTGAGAAAAAAATCGTGATCAAACAATCAAATATTGAGTCCACTGATCCCTGGGTAATATTTTTAAGAAATAATTCAAAAAACGGTTGAATTTACTGGATTAACAAAATTCAAACAGTAAATTCACTTATTCTTTAATTATTTCAAGAAAATATTTACTGAGGACCAGTGGACTCAATATTCAATTGTTTTGACCACTTTTTTTTCTCAGTGTAGATAGATTTTGGATTTTAATAATTATTTGAGAATATCTCCGAAATCTAGCGAGATATGAAGATTTTATTTGATGCCTTTTCTGTAGAGAATTCAAAGAGCCACAAAAGAGTATAAAAGTGACATTACACTTTCTCGCTTAGCTTTCCAGATACTCCCAAAAAAGTACCGGCAGTTTGGCTGTTCGGTCTGTGTACGGCTCGGCGGATCTACCGGGTTAAGCAGCATTGCGTCTGGTTACTACTTGGATGGGTGACCGCTTGCCGTACACAGATTCGAATGACAAACTGAACGATACGGTAGGTGTGACTATAGAGAATTAGTGTGCCTTTCTCGTCAGCGTGACAGAGAGGCACATTAAGGCTCTGTACGAATCCAACTGCACTGATCAGGGTTTTCCATGGTTTCCCTTGGTCCACGGCAAATGCGGGCAGTAATAGAAAGTCGATCCATGGCTCTCGCAAATAGGGCAGGAAGGGGTGAGAAGTAGGAGAAAAAAGGCAGGAAAGTTAGGCTGGAAAAACTGGAATGGGGTAATGGGGGGATGTACGAAAAGAGAAATCTATGTACAGTACTGGCAAAAAATATAAAAATAAAATACTCCCAAAAAAGTAATGATAAACAAATAAGCATTTTTTATTAACCTCCGTAGCTTCGTTGAGAATTTTTCCTCGACCCCTTCACCCCGCAAAAATCTTCTCAGCAATCCAATGAAGCTACAAGGTGAATAGGAAAGATTTATTTTCATATCATGATTTTTTTTGGGAATATCTCGGAAGGTAAGCGAGATAGTGCAATGCCACTTTCATAATCCTCCATAGTTCTTACAATTCTTCACGGAGGAGGGTTCAAATGAAATCATCGTATTGCTTGATTTGGAGATATTCTCAAAAAAATTATTGAAATAAAAAGTCTATTTAGGATAAATATATTTCTATCAGTTTGTTTGCTGAATATTTTCGAAAGCAATCGAGATAGCGCAATTCTATTCCATCTTTTCTTATAGAAAATTTCAAGATCTACGAAAAAGTATGAGAGCAACAATGCGGATCTACATTCATTTCTAAGATACTCCTAAAAAACAAATGAAGAAAAAGTTAGGACTCTCCGGTTTACCTGTTCGCTCCCGAAGTACGATTTGAAAATTAATAAAAATATTATGGAATTTTGAACTAAAAGCAGACGGTCGTATGTCGACTTTTTGACAGAAAAATTCTCATTTTGACGCATACGTCGTTCTGCTTTTAGCCCCTCGATATTTTTTAAATGTAACCCTCAATATAATAATATCGTTCCACTTTGCCTCCGCGTTCCACTTTCCCCCACCTTTCCACTTTGCCCCACCTTTCCACTTTGCCCCACCTTCCCCTATATATATATATTGTCAATAGTGCAGAAAAATTATATTTTTTTATTTCTACGAATGTTTGCATGGAGAAGAAAATCTTTAACGTCAATTCGGAGCATTCTGGTTAATTTTTTTTTAAGTAATGCATTTCTTGATTCTTCAGATATTTTTTTTCCGTTACTTGTATTTTTTCAGTTGGAAAAGGATTTTTTTTGATATTTCTCCAGCAGTATAAGAGTTTCAATGCGTTTCAATGCAAAATTTTGGGAAAAAAATTAGTTTTTATTTTTTTTCATAATGTTTTACCACTTTGAAACAAATGAAAAAATTCCTGAGTGTAAAGGAGTATCTAAGACATTCTCTGAAAAAAAAGAGGGTGCGTGGAATGCCGCACGTAAGAAGTGAAACTTCATTTCACAATGCTGAAGTTCATAAACTACGTATTGAGAATCAAATTTCACTGATTCATCCTCCCCAAATATTTAGATGGTGCACGAGACTTCTGACAGAATTGTATTCCCATCACAACCCTATTATTCCATTTTCAAAATACTGTTCAGTAGCCGAAGATTACACACTACAGAAATTTTTTTTTGATATAATTGTATCTAATTAGATATATTTTCATCGCGACAAGTGCAAAAGAGGGTGTGTGGAATCTACTCGAGACAGAAGTGAATTTATTGCTTATTAGGATAGATAGAGATAAATTATTAATATTTTCTCACAAGAGATAAAATTGTGAGAATAGCAAACGGATGCGGGTGGAAGCTCAAACAACAACTGGATGCACAGATCTCCTAGCTGTACAATAAACATAGGTATTAAGCATTAAAAATTTTAATACCTGCCTATAGGATATAGGTTTTTGTTCACTAAGAAATTACATTTTTTTCTACGATTATGAAGTATTCAGATAGATCGTTTTCTTTTTCAATCATAGTTTTCTGTGAATATCTCAAAAATTGATTGAGATAGAGCGACTTTGCTTCCATTCTCTTATGGCTCTCTCGAAATTCTCTACAAAAAAGGTTTAGTGCAAAATCGCCCTGTGCTGCTCAGACTCCGAGACATTCCAAGAAAATTAATTAAATTAAATAAATTTGTGTGAAAACTTGATACTCTTCTTTTTCAGCATCCTTCTTTTCAGGAATGATACATCTCGGGTACTGAGCGAGATAACGAAATTTCCCTGGAAAGCCTTTATGTGGAGAATTTCCAAAACTACAAAAAGAGTTCTCATAAAAAATGCATTATCGCGCTTAGTTTCTGAGATATTCATCAGAATTCTACGACGAAAAAAATTGACTCATGATAGTCTTTGGTTCAATGATTTTTTGAAAATATCTCGAAATCTAATGGAGATACGCCTTTTTGCAACTACTGAAATTTTCTACAAAAAATCATCGTAAAATCGCTGTATCTCCCTTAGTTTCTGAGTTTCTTCAAAAAATTATTGTAAACATGCAAAAATACAAAAAAAACAGGAAAAGTGGATTTTTTTTCAATTGTTTTATTGAAAGTATTTCGGAAACTAATCAAGATAGAGCAATTCCACCCTACAGTTACCTTGAAGAGAATTCACAATCTATGAAAAAAGAATATAGCAAAATCACTCTATCTCGCTTAGTTTCCGCGATATTTTCAAAAGAAGATTGAAAGAATACATCCGTGCTCTGCATATTATTGAGACTGCCGTCCCTCGTGCGCAGGCGCCACCCCATCCTTCCCTATTTTTTCACTCGCTCCTGTACCTCATATACTGGCGTTAAATTTAACGCGTGGAATTTAACGCCAGCGTTACACGCGTCTGACGTCGTATAAGAAGTTTCACTTCAAAAATTGGCGGTGGACACTTTTAAATAACACGGTAAAAAAAATTATTGTAGTTTTCTTTCTGTTCCTAAAAATCGGTTTTCCAGCAGAGATTCATAATGAAATTATTTTTTCATCCTTTCGACTCCCAAGAATTGGAAAAAAAATCACCATTCATTGATTCTGAGTTTTACTATTGAACAAAAAATAAAATCGAAAAAAGACGTTTTCTTAAAAATCTCGAAAATGGTTCGAGATTAAGAGCTGAAAGCTTAGCTGATTTTTTTTCATTTGATGTCAAATCGATCCCCCAAGTGCGAATCGAAAAGACCGTGGGGTCAGATTACCCATACAAAATCGGCTATACCCTTTCACCAAGCTCTTACCCGATGTCGTTCGGAATGGACGAGTAGGTAAATCATGCTCCGTTATGATTTTTGAGACCCAATTTCGGGCATTTTTAACTTTTAGGCAATAACAGTTGATGAAATGCCGCCAGTAACTCTTTTGTAGGGTATTTAATACTCTCCAAAAAGTTTCTATTACTTTTATCTCTATGATCAACTGTTTCCTCTGGAGGAATTCAACATTTTTTATTAACAAAGAAAACAAATTTCCCGTAATTCCCGTCGTGCACAGTTTTCATAGGACACAAAACTTACGTAATCATATTTTTTTATTTTTTCAGTACATCCCAGAATTACTGTCAGGTTTTCATAATTTAACTGGACTATGAGTATAATTTACTAACCCGTTCATTTCGAACGACTTCGGGTAAGAGCTCGGTAGAATTTACCAAACCTCTACCCATTGGTTAATTCTGAACGCACCTCGGTATTGAGGCCGTAACCGTCTCTCGCGCCTACAGACTCGAGGCATGCTCAATGAGCATGCGCAACATTACCTGTTGTTTGGCCAAACCGGCCGGCGTCACTTACTTCGTGCTGAAGTTTCATTGGCTGTATAGCTTAAGGCTGAAGGCCAGCCAGTGCTTAGTCGCGGCATAAATAGTAGAAGAAGAAGATTTCGTGCTGAACCGTGTACATAAGAGCCACGTGTTATTCTTACCAATAAAGCCTATTACATTCACATTAAACTCTGTGTATTTATTCAACATAAAAAACCATCAAAGGAAAAACTTTTTTTTCTTAAGAAATTTCAATTTGAAAACGTGCAAATAAAATCGGAATTTTTTTTCGGGTCGGAGTGGTGAAAAGATAAGCTCCCTATAAAAGCCAGGGGACTTCAGCCTACTGGTATAAGAAGCATTCTCCTTCGCTCTACTCAACTTTGAAAATGTTCAAAGTCATCTTTTTCTTTCCCACCTTCTTTCTGTTGATTATCACAAACGTGATAATGGCAGAGGAAAAAAAATGTCCAGAAAAGCTATTCGACACGGCGACGTGTGTGCGTAAGTAAATTTAGAAAAACCATTATTCAATAATTTTATCAGCTCTTATTATTTGTCTAAGAAATTCTCCGGAAAACTGAAAATTATCGATGATAATTTTTGTATAATTTCAGAACCGAGAAATGTTCTGCCTCCTGGAGAATTCGAAGCTTTGCTCAATCAGTGCCTTTATGCTGCCCTTGGACTGGTAGTTATTGATTTATATCGTTGGCTCAGAAATAAAGTGGCGGAAGTGCTCTGCTTACACATAACACTTACGCCCCTTCGTTTCTAAGGCAACAATATTATTTTCTAATTCATTGTTCAGTAGATTTTCCATGTTATCTTCAATAATTCTCTGAGATTTTAATGTAAAAATTGGAAATTAACTTTCATGAAAATAATTAACATACCTAGGCAATTATGAATATTCGAAGAGTCTTTCATTAACTTGAATATTTCGATTAATAAAAAATGAGAGCTCAATTCAAATTGATGATATTTGATTTTTCATTTGAATTCAAGAATTGAAAATATCTCGGAGATTGAACGAGAATGAACGATTCTACTCTTATCCTTTTCTGTAGTTCTTGAAATCAGCTACAAAGAAGGATCAGAGCGGAAAAGGCGTATCTCCATTAATTTTCGGGTTATTGTCCAAAAAAAATCAGCAAAACATTGACTTCTTTTTTTTCCTCTCCAAAATTGCAAACCTTTTTTCCAATAATCTAATAATTTTTTTATAATGATGAAAATGAATCGTTTCGAAGAACTGCTAAAATTCAATAAAAGGAAATTCTTGGATTATATGTCAGTTCAATTTCCCGTTTTGGATTCCTTGATGATATATTAATTTGGATTCTAGAGAAGCGCAGATGGTGGATTCATTCAACCTCGTACAGAGAATGAGAGGGTCTTAATCGCTCATGCAAAAGCAGTGGAGGGGTGTGTGAGTTGTAAGTAAAAAAATATGCTAAAAATCTATTCTATTATATTATTTTAGTTACCTCATTTTTGTGAACATTCATTTTTCTTTAGCTTTTGATTTATTATTGATTTTATAATCAATTTCAGTAATTGAGGAAACGGAAGATGATGAGGATGAATCGTTGAAGGAAGATGATGACGATGAATCGTTGGAGGAAAATGTTGACGATGAATCGATGGATGGCTACCTTGCATGCGTTAAGGAAGCAGATGCTCAGCTGTTAAAGGACTATGACTGTTCAGCAGATTCATGAAATATTTTTTCTAAACATATCAAAAAAATATGAAATGATTATTCCACAGTTTCATGGGAAATTGGAAGGTTGTAAACAACAATACTAAATGATTGTCAATTTGCGACGTTCTGCTTATTATTTAAGCTTCCTTAGGCTCTTGAAATTTTTTAGTATTTAGTCATATTAATCCTAAATAAATTGATAGGATTAATATGACTAAATACTAACAAAATGTCAAAAGCTTAAATGCCAAGAAGCTTAAGTAATAAGCGAAACGTCGCCAATTGACAATCATTTAGTATTGTTGTTTACAACCTTCCAATTGCCCATGAAACTGCGAAATATAAATCATGAATATGGGAATGAATCCACCTATGAATATGAAATAATTGATAATATAATGTTAAATTCTATCTGTTACTCTAAGCAAAGATGTTTATGAAAATTTGTAAATCCAAATAAATAATATTCTTCAATCCTTACAATAATATAAATTCTTTTCTCATTTCAAAATAATTTCCCTATAATGATGAAAAGAAAGCATCAAACTTTGCTGGTAGGTGATTGCTGAAAGGTTTTTAGGGGAGGGAGGAGAAAAACTACTTTCTCAACCGAGCCAAGCGAGGATGAAGATGATGCCGATGAATCGGCGAAGAAAATTCTGTCTAGAGCATGCCTTAAGAACGCAAATGGTCAGCTACTGAAGAACTATGATTGTTGAGCACCAGCAAATTAATATTTTTTTTCAATAGAGAGAATTGTAATTTGATGTTAAAGTAGAATATTGGAAAGTTATAGTGTATTTTATTTTTCTCAGCAGGCTTTTCTGCAAAAATTCATCGAAAAGATGGAAAAATGAAAAGAAATGGAAAATTTCGATGCTGAACTATTATTTTATTTTCCTTCCTTTAAATTTGAAAAATAGTCTTATGTTGCGAAAGACCTCGAATGACTCACATTCTCGTCATTTATGTTCACGAAAATAATAAAATAATTATGGGAAGATTGACATGATTTTATTTCTTCAACAGAAGTTAAAATTTTACGGACAATTCGTGATCCACGTGGAAGAAGTCCCTACGTCTTTTGAATATTCAATTTCAAATTTCTTGCAGCGTGGATTTAAAATTGATAGTTTTTTTAGTTGAAATCCCATGGAATTTCGCAGTTTTTTCGAAGTTATGAAAGAATTCTACAACAGAGAACTTGCATTTTTCCATTTGAAGACATTGAATGTAGCTATGAGTAATAGAATTGAAGATGAGGAAAAAGAACACGAAATTATTGAATATTTGAGCATTAAAAATTGACAGATCTCAAAAATCTCTAGAGGCATTTAAAATTATAAATTTTTGATTCATCACTTTTTTTTTGATAAATATCAAGAGCTACAAAGAAGGACTTGGCCACAATCGCTCTATCTTGCTTAGTTTCCGAAATGTCTTCAAAAAATTATCAGTACATAAATCTATTTTCTTATTTTTGAAAAATTTTGAATTTGAGAAAATGCAAACAGAATCGGAAGTTTTTTTTTTCTTATTATCAAAGTAGTGACGTGATGAAAAGATAAGCCTCCTATAAAAGCCAAGGAATTTCAACCTACAAATATCAGAACCATCCTCACTTCGTTCAACTCAGCTTCAAAAATGTGGGAAATCGTTCATTTTTCTTACATCTTCATTTCCTTGATCATCACAGTTGTCATAATCGAAGGGAAACCAAACTGTGCAGGAAAGCTATTTGACAGGCAGGATTGTGTTCGTGAGTTACTTTACAGTTTTCAGTTTTTCAATGATTATATGAGCTCTCATAAGTTATTCGAAAGAGTTCTCGGAAATCTGGAAACTATCTGAATTGTTCCATAATTTCAGAACCGAAAACTATTCAGAATTATGAAGAATTTGCTGCCGATCGGTGCCTCTATCTAGCCCTGGGACTGGTGACTATCGATATATTTCAATTTTCTAATTCATTATTCATTTAATTTTTCATATAACTAGGCTGGGACGCCCATGCACTGAGAGAAAAATATGATCATTGGAGCTATAAAAATTCAGTAGAAAAAGACCTTGACTATAAATTAAGGGGGCATTCTAGTGTGACGGCCGGAAAAAGTCCCCATTTTTAAGATTTTTTTTTTTTACAGTTAGGATGCTCCGATCAGGCTCATTTTTTTATCACGAATGAAAGGACTCATAAAGAATAGGAAAAAAATTTTTTTACTTTATTTTTATTAATTCTTTACACACTTCTTGGACATTGAAAATTGAAAAAAAAAAAAGTTTCTGAATGGTGTGCACTCTCCGCGTCGTAATTCTTGTCTGAAAATTTTTTCCAAAAAGATTATTAATCCTCATGGATAAAGCGATCGACTGATGGAGGTTTTTTTTTTCCTCTCAAAATTCAAAAAATGGCGGTGGTTTAAACAAAAAATACGAAATTAGACCCTGTTTTCGGATAGTTTTTCGTTAAAAAAATAGGAAATTTTTGGAGAAAAAAAGAAAGCTTCCATCAGTCGACAGAAAAATGCATAAAGAATGTTATGTAAAAATTTCAGACCAATAACTCAAAAACTCTGCACTTGAGAGTGCACACCGTTTTGAAACTTTTTTTTTTTTTTTCAATTTTCAATGTCCAAAAAGTGTGTAAAAAATTAATAAAAATAAAGTTAAAAAAATTTTTTCCTATTCTTTATGAGTCCTTTCATTCGTGATAAAAAAATGAGCCTGATCGGAGCATCCTAACTGTAAAAAAAAAAAATCTTAAAAATGGGGACTTTTTCCGGCCGTCACACTAGAATGCCCCCTTAAGTAACAGTAACTATTTCAGATATAGCTAGTTTCAGTGGGCAATATATAGTGTTATTGCCGGAAATTATTGCAATCAGAGCATTATATTGATGGTTACCTACCATTGGACATTGTGTTCTATACTATATAGTAAACATGACAATACAGTATATAGTCACATCCCGAGTCGAAATTTTTATGTGGTTTTAACTTCTGTTTCAATCTACAAAAATTGTAGATTGAACGAAAGCCAAAAGAAGTTGAAAGGCATAGGGCCAGCGTGTTTTTTCAGCTTACTTAGAACTCACGAAAAAAAAAAAAGAATTCGGTCCAGTCTCGAGATAGTTCAAGCTGTCACCCATCCAAGTACTGACCAGATCCAATGCTGCCTAGCTTCGGTGACCGCCTGGAGATTTCACGTTGTCTGCTGCTAATCTGAAACATATGACTGTTCCAATCCTGATTGCGCCTTTCAGGCTTTTTGAAAAAAAAAAAGAAAAATAATCATGAATATAATCAACAATGAATCCAAAATGATAATAAATTAGTTTAATTGATTTTTTATTTAATTTTGGAAGTTCTACTTTTTTGGAAAAATTCACGTTGTTCACCTATTGGTGATACCGTGAAATTCTTCAGAAGAGATGAAAAATGAGATCATTTGCGATCAATTTGCGGGATTTTCAATCAGAAAATATAGTCTTTTTCGTATTTATGGGCACTCGAATAAAAATCAGGGTAAAATCATTCTATCTCACTTCGAGATATTAGCCAAAAATAATACAAAATGAGGGAAAAGATCATACAATTCAAGACGGCCTATGAACTCGTATGTATTATTCACTATATGGAGTAAGTCATCCGAACCATGTGGAATAACAATATAGATATCGACACGATGACACGACGTATAGTCATTTTCAAGATTACTATATTTTATAGCATTCTGCACACTCACTGTTATGTTGTGCGTGCTAATGGGATACAGTTATTTAGGAAAGTGTAGATTAAAGACCATTGCTGTGATCACTATCCACATATAGTTGATTTTGACCTTCACTAATATGGTTTTTGTCTTACGAATATATAGCATTTCTCTCAGTGTGTACATTTTTGCTTGCTGCGCTAGAATAAGCATATTTGTAATGTTTTCGATTGGATAATAATATAATCAATATATGTATATAAAAGAAAATGTACAATGTGCGTGCCGCTAAAACTCAGAAACAAGCCCCGGTACGATCAGAGTAGTTATATATGGTGTGGTAGCCCTCTATCCCCGATCCATGAAGAAGGCTCCCGTTTTTACCTGAAACGGGTGCTTTTAAAGATATAATGGCTGGAAATTTCGCTTTCTAGAAATTTCTAAAATAGTCCAGACCATTTGAGAATATTTCGAGAGCACTCTATAATATTCCAGAACATCCTGGAATATTCTAGAATGTAGTGGAATGTTCGGGAATAGTCCGGAACACTCAGAAACACCAAACAATCTCATATCAACTCCTGAGCGAAACAAGGTAGTTCAGAGTCTGAGGGAGCCGATTCCAGATAAAATCGAAAACAGCAGGTCGGGATGCTTGAGCACGTTGAATATTAGTCTAGCATTTGAAGTGTCTGGTCTGCGAATTTCTAATTGTCGACCATCTCGGTATTTTCCTTATATGAATCCTTATTAGTGGACATTGGGTCATGGAACATTTTAGTGCCGAAACCAAGGGAACCGAATTCATAGATTTCCCTCGAATAGATCGAGCTAAGTCACTGAGAATGCTCGCTTATTGCGATAGAATAAGCATGCATGTATTTTTTTCTTCTTTCATCCAATCAAATGACAATAACCCATAAAACAAATTACCGGCATATTGTCGAACAATTGTTGACATGAGATCCGAAATGTTGCTGCAGAATTGTCGACAAAATTGCGGACAATATTGCAGCAAATGAGATATCATAAAAATATAAAACATCAAAGTTATCAGGAAAATTATCCCGAATCTTGAGGTTATTTAATGGCAACATCTATAACCAAAACTCCTGACCAAATTCATCAGCAATTTATCATCAAAACTATCTCCAAGATTCCACCTTAAATATACCGGAAAAATGTCGGTTACTTTTTTCATTGGAATTTGTAGACGAAACATCCGGAAATCTGTGTATTGGAGCGAAAAGTATGGGGCATTGGAAGAATCGAATTTTTTATTCACTAAAAGAAGTTATAGGTTACGATGCTTCTTTTCTCGCGTCACTATGTCCGTAACGTAATTTTCAACATTATCAGCTTGTTGCCACTCTGATAAATTCGACATGACGTTGCCACCCCAGATAGCAAAACTTGCGGATACACTGCTATTCGCCAGCAAGTTTAAAATTTCTTCTGCGCCAAAATTGTCGATCACCAATTGCCGATCGAAATATCACCGAATTTAGCCCTAAATTTGCCGTAAAAATTTGAAGCTAATATGCGGATGTCAAGGTCTATAAAAATGCTGTTGAGAACAGCGGTAAATTTGGAGCAAAGCAACAAATATTATTGCCACGCTTGAAAAAAAAAATCGTTAACATTGACTGTGCAGAAAGCAATTGTCGATGATTGTTCTACAGATAAAATGAGTAAAATGAGCCGGTTAAATCAGCAGCAAATTTGCGGATAACATCTGAGTAAAACTAGCCGATAAAATCAGCAGCAATGATGATCAGAAATTTGACATTGGTGCAATTTTTGGACGTTCTACATGATATAAAGATTCATATATGCCATGTTCTTTTATTCTTCCCCCACTCTCAAGTTTCCCAAACAATTTGAACAATGTACTGCATATCGCATCATGCTGGATGAATTTCCTCAGAATGAATATGAATCATCAAAACAATACCTCCTCAATTTTTTATATGAACAAAGATCTTCAGTAATAGAGAAGGGTGGGAAAAAAGTGCCGGTAGGGCAAAATGGACTGGTAAACAAAAAGACTCACAGGAGGAGATGACACATTATGGAGTATTCACGGATGGACAGTTTCTATAGGAAGTTTCAATAAAACTTTCTATAGAAACGTCCTATAGAAAGTGTCTATACGTTGTTTTCATACGTGAATACCCCAAACCATATCATCTCTTCCTTTCTATAGAAAGTTTCAATAGAAACTTTCTATAGAGAATCTTATAGATTTTTGTATATGTTATTTGGAATATTTTCTTATAGGCCATGAATTTCGTGTTTTCCTATAAGCAAGTTGAGTATTTGGAAGAATGATGTTTATACGGAGAGACTTTCATGGGTTTCTAGACGCAATTAGAGTGTGTATAAGAATAATTTCTATATGGAGAGGATTTTGTGGATTTCTATACCTAAACTTAGTTTCTATGCGACTTATTTCTGAACGGATAGAATTTCTTTTGATTCTATACGCAAATTTAGTTTCTATACGACTTATTTCTGGGCCTGAAAATGAATGTCCCCAAGTGCTTGGGCTACATAATTATAGTCCCCAAAAACTTTGGGCACATATTTATAGTCCCCAAGTACTTGGGGCACATAATTATAGTCCCCAAGTATTTCGGGCCACATAATCATGCTCCCCCAAGTCCTTGGGGCAACTAGTGAATATCCCCGAGTACTTGGGTTCAAATAATGAATGTCCCTAAGTACTTGAGGCATATAATTATAGTCCCCAAGTACTTGGGGGAATAAATATAGTCCGCAAGTACTTGGGGCCACATAATCATAGTCCCCAAGTCTTTGGGGCAGCTAGTAAATATCCCCAAGTACTTGGTGCCAAATAATGGAAGTCCCTCTAGGGGCTGATAATGCTAGTCCCCAAGTATTTGGGGACTGTCATTATCAGCCCCAAGTACTTATGACAGATAATTATAGTCCCCAAGTAGTAGGAGCTGATACTCTAGGCTGATACTCTTTTGATCAGTACTCTAGGGGCTGATAATGCTAGTCCCCAAGTATTTGGGGACTGTCATTATCAGCCCCAAGTACTTATGACAGATAATTATAGTCCCCAAGTAGTAGGAGCAGATAATTATAGTCCCCAAGTACTTGGAGCACATAGTTATAGTCCCCAAGTACTTGGGGCAGATAATTATAGTCCCCAAGTACTTGGGGGACATCATTATAGTCCCCAAGAACTTGGGGAACATCATTATAATCCTCAATATTGTCCTCGAGGACAAAAAAATGAAGATATTGTCCTCGAGGACGAAAAATGGAGAATATTGTCCTCGAAGACAAAAAAATAGAAATATTGTCTTCGAGGACAAAAAAATGAAAACATTGTCCTCGCGGTTAACAAAATGAAAATATTGTCCTCGAGGCTGTTACGCGTGAAATTTATTTTCTTTATTTTAAAAATTATAAAAATTATAAATTTATTAAATTTCATTCGCGCCGCGTACTCCTCCGTGTCAAAACCACGAAGGCAGCAAGTAGCTGCCGACCCGTGTCCTTTTGTCCTCTACATCATCAAAAAGACACGTGCCGGCTGCTCTGCTGAATTCAGCAAAAAGGCCCAAGACAACAGTTTCTCATAGAGAAAAAAACAGTCACGCCCGTGGAGCCTTTGTGGAACGTCCCCGCTGACTCCTGTGTCGTTTTCGCGCTTCAATAAGACTCGTCCTGCCCGTGACCGGTTCCCGTCCTTCAGTCCTACCTGAATCGAGTCTGGCCCGAGTCCCAGGACTTTCCGTTTGCGAAGTGTCAAAACGAATTCACACAGTTGACAGTTTGAAGTGTGTGTGTGCGCGTCCACGCGGAATTGAACTGTGAGACATAGACTCAAACTAAAAGGTGCGTATTTATCTCAAAATAATCATCTTCAACCAGTTACTCAGGAATATACAGTGATTGTCATCGACTCCTCGACTTTCTATAGACGACTGTAGCTTCCCCCGGACAACGTTTTGGCCACCCGGAGAAATAGGCCTCGTCTTCATCAGCAAATTACACTAAAGACAGAAAATAACTTCTTGTACATTGGGTGAGCCAATCTAAATTACCAAAATATCTAACCGAAGTCATCAATTTCGTCTATTCACATCCGTTAAATCGAAATTCCGAATTCTAAGCACTCATAGAGTCCTCGTGGCGAACGTGTCCCGTGTTTTCCCGCGCTCTTTCTCTCTCTCACGTTATTCCTAGTTATACATTCTCACTTTTTGTTTTGTCACCTTGTACTTTCCTCCTTCAGAGGGAATCCATCACACAAATTAAACAAATTACACATTAAAATTTTTAAACGTATACGAGTTACTCTTTTTATTTCGCTTTTACCTAAACTTCTTTCCCTACATACGGAAATCGCTCGGAAAAGTCGGAGATCCATCGCAGAGGCGGGAGACCCGTAGGGTCGTAAGGTAAGGATCCTTTAAATTAAGGGAGCCTTGAGAAATTAAGGTTCCCAAACTGTTGGCAAATTATAATATACTTTGTGCCCTCCCAACAAGGCCAAAAAAATGAAAATATTGTCCTCGAGGACAAAAAAATAGAAATATTGTCCTCGAGGATAAAAAAATAGAAATATTGTCCTCAAAGACAAAAAAAATAGAAATATTGTCCTCAAAGACAGAAAAAATGAAAATATTGACCTTCAGGACAAAAAAATGAAAATATTGTCCTCGAGGACAAAAAAGTGTAGATATTGTCCTCGAGGACAAAAAAATGGAAATATTGTCCTCGAGGACAAAAAAATGAAGATATTGTCCTCGAGGACGAAAAATGGAAAATATTGTCCTCGAAGACAAAAAAATAGAAATATTGTCCTCGAGGACAAAAAAAGGAAAATATTGTCCTCGAGGACAAAAAAATGAAAATATTGTCCTCGAGGACAGAAAAATAGAAATATTGTTTTCGAGGACAAAAAAATGAAAATATTGTACTCGAGGACAAAAGAATAGAAGTATTGTCCTCGAGGATAGAGAAATGAAAATATTGTCCTCGAGGACAAAAAGAATGAAACCGTTGTCCTCGAGGACAAAAGAATAGAATTATTGTCCTTGAGGACAAAAAAATGGAAATATTGTCCTCTAGGACTGAAAAATGAAAATATTGTCCTCTAGGACGAAAGAATGGAAATATTATCCTCTGGGACAAAAGAATTATTGTCCTAAAGGACAGAAAAATAGAAATATTGTCCTCGAGGACAAAAAAATAGAAATATTATCCTCGAGACCGAAAAAATGGAAATATTGTCCTCGAGGACAAAAAAATAGAAATAATGTCCTCGAGTACAAAAGAATGAAAATATTGTCCTCGAGGACAGAAAAATAGAAATATTGTTTTCGAGGACAAAAAAATAGAAATATTGTCCTCGAGGACAAAAAAATGAAAATATTGTCCTCTAGGACGAAAGAATGGAAATATTGTCCTCGAGGACAAAAAAATGAAAATATGGTCCTCGAGGACAAAAAAATAGAAATATTGTCCTCGAGGATAAAAAAATAGAAATATTGTCCTCGCGGACAAAACAATAGAAATATTGTCCTCAAAGACAGAAAAAATGAAAATATTGACCTTCAGGACAAAAAAATGAAAATATTGTCCTCGAGGACAAAAAAGTGTAGATATTGTCCTCGAGGACAAAAAAATGGAAATATTGTCCTCGAGGACAAAAAAAGGAAAATATTTATTTATTTATTTAACTGTTTCCTTGATACATGGTATCATTATTACAGGGGGGTCCTGTTAACAGGATTAATTCAATCAAGTTAGTTCAAATTTATTTACATAAATGAAAGAAAAATTAAATTAAATTAGAATGAGCTTTTACAATATACAAGGAACATATATATAGTTTTCCCAATCATATAATTAGAGGATAAAAAGAAAAAAAGGAAAAATATAGAAAGAAAAAAAAAATAGAAGAAAAGAGAATAGAGGAATAGAAGTATCGTAGTAGGTGTTTCGAGAATTCAGGGGGCAGTCAGTCGTTGATTCCTCCAACTCGTAGTTTGAAGCACTTTTTGACAAAACAGTACAGATTTCTGGTGTCCTTGAACTCAGTACTATTCAAGAAGGCTGATAGACTTGGGGTATACGATGGGTGACCATAGGCAACCATGTAACTCGGAAGATAGTGAAGTCTCAATGGCGTGTAGAAGGGGCAAACCAGCAGAATATGAATCAAGTCCTCTGGGTGTTGAAGATGGCACAGGGTACAGTTCTCATTTGGGTCAAAATCGTATTTGATGCTTCCTATAATCAGTCTCTTGGAATAAGCTGTAGCTGTACGGAGCTGCATCTTGATCCTTGACAGTACAATGGGACATCTCTCTGGGTAGAAGGACTTGTAGTTGTCAAGAGGATGTCTAGATACTTTCAGCTGGATCGATGAAGAGGAGAGATAACGGCGATAGTCCTGAAATTTGCAGTGAGCACTTAGTTGAGAGATTATGTCCGGGATTCTCGTTTCCCACCAATCAGGAGACAGATTTGCCCAGATGTCCTCGGATGAAATTGGAGATAGACATTCCTTCAGCTGAAGTATCCAGTTGTATTTGGAGCACTTTTTGGTGGGTGCAGATGTAGCAGATGACGCGAGTTTAATTTGGCGAGTAAAACAAATTTTCGGGAGACGGTCATTTTCCATTTTTAGGATTTTTTGGATCCATCGCAGAGCCTGTTTTACTATAGCAACCTTGATGTTGTCTATTCCTGTCTCTAATCGTAGTAAGTAACCAGGGGCATTTCTGGGGAGATGGAAGAGTCTTTTGATGAAATTCATCTGCGTTCTTTCCAAGATTTCTGAATGACGAAGACCCCAAATCGACGCAGTGTAGGTCAGAGTAGTTGTCACTGTGGAATCGTAGAGCTTCACCATACCTTCCCAAGAGTCTGGGTTAACTCTTGCAATTGTTCTCAGAGCAGTAGCAGTAGCCATCTCCGTCTTCAGAGTAGCTCCCTTAGCAGCGGCCAGTCCCAGGGCTGAGGATGAGAATTTAGTACCTAGATAAGTATACTGTGGGACAATTTCCAGTGGTTCCTCATATAGAAGGAAGTTATGATTCTCCACGGGGATGCGTCCGGATTTTCTGAATAGCATGACTTTGGTCTTATCATTGTTTATCGTCAGGGAGTTGGAACTGCAGTAAGCCTCCAGAATCTTGATTTTCTTTTTGAGGTCTATCGAGCTTGAAGCTAGAATGACCAGGTCATCTGCGTATAGCAGGAGAATAACGTCTCTAAACTCATCAATGTCAACCCCTGTAGCCCCTTTCTCACGGAAGTAATTCACGATGTCTGATAGGTATAAGTTGAAGAAAAGCGGACTGAGTTTCTCACCTTGAAGTACACCAATGGAGACGTCAGCTCGGTTTGAGAGTCCAGCAGGGGTTCTGATTTGCATAGTGGCTCTGTCATACAGGTTTTTGGTTACTTGAATGATTTTAGAGCTAACTCGAATTTTAGCTAGTTTTGTCCATAGTTGAAGATGTGGTACAGAGTCAAAGGCTCTTCTGAAATCCACAAACAGAGCATAAACTTTGCCTCCTTTCAGTCTAATCCTGTTATGGATTGTTGACTGCAAGGTATGAACGTTATCCATAACCCCTCTGTGTTGTCTAAATCCAGCTTGCTCCTCAGGGATTACACCAAGATTTTCAGCCCACTTGTACAATCTATCATTGATTATTCCTGTGAATAATTTCGTGGTGTTGTTGACCAGGGCAATACCTCTGTAATTTAGTGGATCCGAGTGATCTCCTTTCTTATAGATCATGCACATCACAATTTCAGTCCACTTGTTAGGCACCAAGGCAGAGTTGAAGACCTTGTTGAAAAGGTTTAGCAAGTAGTTCACCCACTCATCGCTCAGGGACTTCAGGAAGTTGTTGGAGATGGAATCGAGGCCTGGAGACTTATCTTTCTTGGCATGTCTTATGCTATTCGTGATTTCTGACCTTGTAAATGGATAGTCTAATTCATGAAAAAAGGAAAATATTGTCCTCGAGGACAAAAAAATGAAAATATTGTCCTCAAGGACAGAAAAATAGAAATATTGTTTTCGAGAACAAAAAAATAGAAATATTGTCCTCGAGGATAGAGAAATGAAAATATTGTCCTCGAGGACAAAAAGAATGAAACTGTTGTCCTCGAGGACAAAAGAATAGAATTATTGTCCTTGAGGACAAAAAAATGGAAATATTGTCCTCTAGGACTGAAAAATGAAGATATTGTCCTCTAGGACGAAAGAATGGAAATATTATCCTCTGGGACGAAAGAATAGAATTATTGTCCTAAAGGACAGAAAAATAGAAATATTGTCCTAGAGGACAAAAAAATAGAAATATTATCCTCGAGGCCGAAAAAATGGAAATATTGTCCTCGAGGACAAAAAAATAGAAATAATGTCCTCGAGTACAAAAGAATGAAAATATTGTCCTCGAGGACAGAAAAATAGAAATATTGTTTTCGAGGACAAAAAAATAGAAATATTGTCCTCGAGGACAAAAAAATGAAAATATTGTCCTCTAGGACGAAAGAATGGAAATATTGTCCTCGCGGACAAAAGAATAGAAACATTGTCTTCGAGGACAAAAAAATGGAAATATTGTCCTCGCGGACATAAAAATAGAAACATTGTCTTCGAGGACAAAAAAATGGGAATATTGTCCTTGAGGACGAAAAAATGGAAATATTGTCCTCTAGGACTGAAAAATGAGGATATTGTCCTCTAGGACGAAAGAATGGAAATATTGTCCTCTGGGACAAAAGAATAGAATTATTGTCCTAAAGGACAGAAAAATAGAAATATTGTCCCCGAGGACAAAAAAATAGAAACATTGTCCTCGAGGACAAAAAAATGAAAATATTGTGCTCGAGGACGAAAAAATTACAATATTGTCCTCGAGGACAAAAAAATAGAAATATTGTCCTCGAGGACAAAGAAATGAAAGTATTGTCTTCTAGGACAGAAGAATGAAAATATTGTCCTCTAGGACAAAAGAATGGAAATATTGTCCTCGAGGACAAAAGAATAGAAATAGTGTCCTCGAGGACAAAAAAATAGAAATATTGTCCTCAAAGACAAAAAAAATAGAAATATTGTCCTCAAAGACAAAAAAAATGAAAATATTGTCCTCGAGGACAAGAAAATGGAAATATTGTTCTCGAGGACGAAAAACTGAAAATATTGTCCTCGAGGACAATAAAATAGAAATATTGTCCTCGAGGACGAAAAACTGAAAATATTGTCCTCGAGGACAAAAAAATACAAATATTGTCCTCGAGGACAAAAAACTGGAAATATTGTCCTCGAGGACAAAACAATGAAAATATTGTCCTCTAGGACGAAAGAATAGAAATATTGTCCTCGAGGACGAAAAACTGAAAATATTGTCCTCTAAGACAAAAGAATAGAATTATTGTCCTAAAGGACAAAAAAATGAAAATATTGTCCTCAAGGACAAAAGAATAGAAATATTGTCCTCGAGGACAAAAGGATAGAAATATTGTCCTCGAGGACAAAAAAATGGAAATATTGTCCTTGAGGACAAGAAAATAGAAATATTGTCCTCGAGTACAAAAAAATGAAAATATTGTCCTCGAGGACAAAAAAATAGAAATATTGTCCTCAAAGACAAAAAAAATAGGAATATTGTCCTCAAAGACAGGAAAAAGGAAAATATTGTCCCTTAGGAAAAAAAATGAAAATATTGTCCTCGAGGACAAAAGAATAGAAATATTGTCCTCGAGGACAAAAAAATGGAAATATTGTCCTCGAGTACAAAAAAAAGAAAATATTGTCCTCGAGGACAAAAAACTGGAAATATTGTCCTCGAGGACAACAAAATGAAAATATTGTCCTCGAGGACAAAAGAATAGACATATTGTCCTCGAGGACAAAAAAATGAAGATATTGTCCTCGAGGACAAAAAAATGGAAATATTGTCCTCGAGGACAAAAAAAGGAAAATATTGTCCCCGGAGACAAAAGAATAGAATTATTGTCTCCGAGGACAAAAAAAATGAAAAAATTGTCCTCGAGGACAAAAGAATGAAAATATTGTCCTCGAGGACACAACAAAAAAAATATTGTCCTCGAAGACGAAAAACTGAGAATATTGTCCTCGAGGACAAAAAAATGAAAATATTGTCCTCGAGGACAAAAAACTGAAAATATTGTTCTCTAGGACAAAAGAATAGAATTATTGTCCTAAAGGACAAAAAACTGAAAATATTGTTCTCTAGGACAAAAGAATAGAATTATTGTCCTAAAGGACAAAAAAATGAAAATATTGTCCTCGAGGACAAAAAACTGAAAATATTGTTCTCTAGGACAAAAGAATAGAATTATTGTCCTAAAGGACAAAAAACTGAAAATATTGTCCTCGAGGTTAAAAAATAGGAATATTGTCCTCGAGGACAAAAAAATGAAAATATTGTCCTCGAGGACAAAAGAATAGAATTATTGTCCTTGAGGACAAAAAAATGGAAATATCGTCCTCTAGGACTAAAAAATGAAAATATTGTCCTCGAGGACAAAAAACTGAAAATATTGTTCTCTAGGACAAAAGAATAGAATTATTGTCCTAAAGGACAGAAAAATAGAAATGTTGTCCTCGAGGACAAAAAAATAGAAATATTGTCCTCGAGGACAAAAAAATAGGAATATTGTCCTCGAGGACAAAAAAATGAAAATATTGTCCTCGAGGACAAAACAATGAGAATATTGTCCTCTAGGACGAAAGGATAGAAATATTGTCCTCGAGGACAAAAAAATAGAAATGTTGTCCTCGAGGACAAAACAATGAGAATATTGTCCTCTAGGACGAAAGAATAGAATTATTGTCCTAAAGGACAGAAAAATGAAAATATTCTCCTCAAGGACAACAGAATAGAAATATTGTCCTCTAGGACTAAAAAATGAAAATATTGTCCTCTAGGACGAAAGAATGGAAACATTATCTTCTGTGACAAAAGAATAGAATTATTGTCCTAAAGGACAGAAAAATAGAAATATTGTCCTCGAGGACAAAAAAATACAAATATTGTCCTCGAGGACAAAAAACTGAAAATATTGTCCTCGAGGACAAAACCATGAAAATATTGTCCTCTAGGACGAAAGAATGGAAATATTGTCCTCGAGGACAAAAAACTGAAAATATTGTCCTCTAAGACAAAAGAATAGAATTATTGTCCTAAAGGACAAAAAAATGAAAATATTGTCCTCGAGGACAAAAAAATGGAAATATTGTCCTCGAGGACAAAAGAATGAAAATTTTGTCCTCGAGGACAAAAGAATAGAATCATTGTCCTTGAGGACAAAAAAATGGAAATATTGTCCTCTAGGACGAAAGAATGGAAACATTATCCTCTGGGACAAAAGAATAGAATTATTGTCCTAAAGGACAGAAAAATAGAAATTTTTTATTTATTGATTCCAATATTGATACATGGTATCATTATTTGGGGGTGTCCCGTTTACAGATGTATATACAGTTTTTCTTTTTATTATGATTCAAATTAATTAGATTGATTCGAAATTTTGTTTTCATTGGTTTTGATTTTTCTAGTTTTATTTTTTGTAGAAGATTTTTTACGATTCTGAAATGTCAGAGAGAAAGAGACTGAGAGTGCGGTTAGTCATTGAGTTCAACTGATCTCATCTGGAAGCTTTTCTTGAGGAAGCAATATAGATTTCTGGTGTCTTTGAAGTTGTTGCTGTTTAGGAAGGCTGATAGACTTGAAGAATTCAGTGATTGAGGGGTTGAATTAGCTATGAGATAATTAGGTAGGTAGTGTGTTCTTAGGGGGGAATAGTATGGGCAGAATAAGAGGATATGGGTTAATGTTTCATTGGACTGGGTATTGCAGAGTGTACATTGTTGGTTGGGGTCTATAGGATAGAGGATATCGTTAATTATCAGTCTTCTTGAATGAGTGGTGAATAATCTCAGCTGAATCTTCAGTCTAGTGAAGGTGATAGGGCATCTCTCCGGGTAAAATAGCTCGAAGTTGTCAAGTGGATTTCTGAGAACTTTCAGATCGACAGATGTGGAGGCACAGTATCGGAGGTAGTCGTTGTATTTGTACTTTTGTCTGAGTTGTTGTATGATCTCAGGGATTTTTGGCTCTAGCCATTCTGAAGTCAAGTCGTTCCAGGCCGCTTCATCAACAATCGATTCCAAGCAGGTTTTCATTTGAGCGATCCAATTATATTTATTATTTTTTTTGTCAAAAGGATTGGTCAAATTCTTGGCTAAGGCCAGTTGTCTTTGGAGGCAGATGTTTGGTAAACGTTCAGAGTCCATTCTCATCACTTTGACTATCCAGCGAAGTCCTTGCTTTACGACCTCCGTGATTATGTGGTCTATGCCAGTTTCTAGACGGATAGTGTATCCTGGGGCATTCTTCGGGAGGTGGAAAAGTTTCTTGAGAAATGTTAGTTGAGCGGATTCAAGTATCTCAAGTTCCCTCAGGCCCCATATTGAGGCTGTGTATAAGAGAGTTGAGACCACTATGCTAGAATAGAGTTTTTTGATGCCGTCCCACGAGTCAGCGTTGACCTTGGATAGGATCCTGATCACCGAAGAGGATGCCGTACTGGTCTTGATGGCAGTGGCTTTCGCAGAGGAAGAGCCCGTAGCTGTTGAAGAGAATTTGACCCCAAGATACGTGTAGCTCGGGACAATTTCTATGGGGGTGTTGTGGATACGGAAGTCATGGTTTATTCGAGGTAAAGGCCCAGCCTTCCTGAAGATCATTACTTTAGTTTTGGATGAGTTGACAGTGAGTCCGTTGATTTCGCAATACTCTTCGAGTATTTTCAGTTTTTTTTTGAAGTCTACAGAGTTGTGAGCAAGTATTACCAGGTCATCTGCGTACAGTAGAAGTATTACATCATGTCGGTCATCAATGTCAACTCCTCTGACACCTTTAGCTCTGAAGAAAGCGTCTATGTCTGCTAGATATAATATAAAGAAAATTGAGCTGAGTTTCTCACCTTGGAGGACTCCTTCAGTGACCTCAGCTTGTTCTGACGTGCCTTCAGTTGTCTTGATGTGGAGTGAGGCTCTGTCGTATAAGTTTTTGCTTACTTCGATTACTTTCGCGCTGATTCCTATTTTTAGTAATTTTTCCCAGAGATGTTGGTGTGGAACTGAGTCGAAAGCTCTTCTGAAGTCAACGAAGAGGGTATAGACTTTCCCTCCATCAAGTCGTAACCTGTTGTGGATGATGGATTGGAGTGAGTAGGTGTTGTCCATCACTCCTCTGTTTCTTCTGAATCCCGCTTGTTCCTCTGGAATCAGGTTGTGTAGCTCCGCCCAGTTGTATATTCTTTGATTGAGAATATCGGTGAATAGTTTGGTGATGTTATTCACCAATGCTATCCCCCGATAGTTAAGTGGGTCGAGAGGATCACCTTTTTTAAAAATCATTCGTAGTACTATTCTTGTCCACTGCTCTGGTACTCGTCCCGTGGAGAAGGTGTTATTGAATAGCTCGAGTGTAGTCAGCAGCCAGTCAGAAGGGAGGTTTTTGAGGAAACTGTTGGTCACAGAGTCTTCGCCTGGGGCTTTCCCTTGTTTCAATTTCTTGATGGATTTCTGAAGTTCAGACAAAGAGATTTTTTTATCTAGTGCTGGCACTGAGGGTCCTGTGATATTGATGACCATGTTAATCCTTGGAGGGTATTGCTGATTCAAGAAATGATTCCAAGTTTCCAAATCGATTATGTCAATCTTGGGGGGTCTGCTTTTGGCAGCATTGATTGTCTTCCAGAAGTCTATGGAGTTCTTGCAGTTTGCGAATTTGTTGGTGATGGATTTTTTATACGAGGATTTTTTCTCGATTATCATTTTTTTCAATTTTCTGTTCTTGTTGTCAAATGCGTCAGCAGATTCCTTATCAAAATTCGGACAATATATTTTGTTTTTAAAATTTCTTAGTTCATTCTTCAAGGTTTTGCATTCATCATCAAACCATTCATTCTTAGGCTTCCAGTTTCTCTCATTAGAAGTTAAGGCTGGTTTCAGCATTCCGCATTCTTTGGCTGCCTCGGTTATTGCCGTAATGATAATCGTGTTTTGGGCATCCATGTCTTGTGTTGAGTAGCATTGAGAGGTTTTGTGCTTGGATTGCATAGATGACAAGAATATTTGTGATTTTTCTTCAGTCCATCGTAGGGAATATTTGCAGCTATTGCTCTGGTGGGAAGAGCTCCATTTATGCTGACGACTGAGAGAGTGAAAATTCTGGGTTGGTGCTAGAAGTTCAATAGAAACCGGTAGATGGTCAGAACCTAGTAAGTCAAAGGTGACCTTGAGATCAGAAACTTTGTCAAGGTGATCATTGCAGATCCAGATCAGATCGTAGTTGCTGGTGCCTTTTGTGCTTGTGAATTTTGCTGGAGTGTCCGACTGGGTCCTACCATTGAGTAGCGTGAAGTCATTCTCTTCCATGAATTTCATCAAGGTTTCTCCTCTACAATCTGTTTTTTCTATTAAGTAGTGTCTGTTTTCATTTAAATAAGTACCTTGGACAAGTTCAGGTGACAGGGTGTCTTCGTATTCAGCTATAGCGGCGTTGAAATCACCACCTAGGACAATCACATCTTTGTCATATTTAGTTTGCACATCTGTGATTGTGAGTTGTAATAAATCGAGGGCATGTTCCAACGATAGAGTAGGTTTAAAGTAGATGGAAAAGATCACCGCATTCCAGGAGATGCTCTGAATCCTGAACACTATCCACCAGGGAGATGTTTCAATTATTTCGGGTTTCAAATTTTCATTTATGAGGCATAAAAGTCCACCACTTCCTCTGCCTCTAGTTTTATCTTTGATGGCTGCAGACCAGATGCTGAAATGATTTTTTAGGTTTATAGGAACTAGATGTGGTGAATCAGTTATTAGCATTGTTTCTGAGAAGCAAATCACGTGTGTGTCTGGATCGAAATGATTTATTGAAACATTTGACATACCTTTGGCATTCCAGAATTTAATAGTTATTACTTTAAGTTTTTTGAATTTCTATTTGGACGAAGCTGATCTTTTACGTGTGATATAGACTGGTGTGCCATTAGCTGTCGCTCACTGTCTTGGGATGAGTTCTTTGTCAGCTGCTCTCTTTGTGGATCCCAGGTCCATAGTACGTTGTCGATAATTAGCTTGTTGTACCCAACTTTTGCTGTTTTACCCTGTTCTCTCATTTGTTTGGCTGAGTCTCGTATAGATTTTTGAATTTCTAATTGGCGTGGAGTGAGATCAGGATCGATGTAGATATTGCAGTTGGCGTTTTTACCCAAGTTTGCTTTTTCTCTCATTATTTTTATCTTGGCTTCATGTGAGTTCAATTTTACAATAATTATCCTATTATTGTTACCTGTTGTCCTAGCTTCTAGCACTATGTCTTGGAGGTGGAAATGTTTCTGAATAAATTCATTCACAGCATCTTTGGGAGTTGAAAGACCAATCTCAAGGCCTTTGATAATGATGTTGTTGGCTCTGCGTATTTTTTCTTGGCTCTCTAATTGGTTTTTCATTTGTGCAATTTCTCCTCTCAAATAATCGTTGGTTTCACAATTTTGGTTTTTCTCTAAGTTCTCTATCCTGCCAATTAAGGGTTGGATCAGTGGGGATTTGTTGAAGTCATTGAGTTTGGATTCTAGTTCAGAGATTTTGTTTGTTAAAGATGTAATTTGCACGAGTGTTTGAGATTCTTTGTTTTTGATGAATTTTTCAAAATTACTCAGTTGATTTTTTACATACTCGTTGTTTTCTTTCATTGCTAATTCTATCGTATCTGTTTTGGTCTTGTCAAGTGAACAGAGCTCGTTCAATTTTAATAAAATAGTTGACATCAGCTCTCTGTCTGTGCCGTTATTGAGCAGTTTGTTTACCTCTTCTTGGGGAATGGGGTGAATTGTTGGTAGTGGAGTGCTTGACATGGTGTAATTGTTGTTGAAAATTGGAGTATTTTCAACTGAGGGCTCACCCGTCAGGTTTTTTAGTGTGTGTAGTGACGTGAGTAAGTCCTCTGGGATGCTTGCAGAGCGATTCAACTTTTTGACTATGTGGGAGGAGGTCGAGCAATCACTACTGGAAAAATAGAAATATTGTCCTCGAGGACGAAAAAATTAAAATATTGTCCTCGAGGACAAAAAAAATAGAAATATTGTCCTCAAAGACAGAAAAAATGAAAATATTGTCCTTCAGGACAAAAAAATGAAAATATTGACCTCGAGGACAAAAAAGTGTAAATATTGTCCTCGAGGACAAAAAAATGAAAATATTGTCCTCGAGGACAAAAAAATAGCAGTATTGTCCTCGAGGACAAAAAAATAGGAATATTGTCCTTGAGGACAAAACATGAAAATATTGTCCTCGAGGTTAAAAAATAGGAATATTGTCCTCGAGGACAAAAAAATGGAAATATTGTCCTCGAGGACAAAAGAATAGAATTATTGGCCTTGAGGACAAAAAAATGGAAATATCGTCCTCTAGGACTAAAAAATTAAAATATTGTCCTCTAGGACGAAAGAATGGAAACATTATCTTCTGGGACAAAAGAATAGAATTATTGTCCTAAAGGACAGAAAAATAGAAATAGTGTTCTCGACGACAAAAAAATAGAAATATTGTCCTCGAGGACAAAAAAATAGGAATATTGTCCTCGAGGACAAAAAAATGGAAATATTGTCCTCAAGGACAAAAAAATAGAAATATTGTCCTTGAGGACCGAAAAATGAAAATATTGTCCTCGAGGACGAAAAAATGAAAATATTGTCCTCAAGTAATAAAGAATAGAAATATTGTCCTCTAGGACAAAAGAATAGAAATATTGTCCTCGAGGACAAAAAAATAGAAATATTGTCCTCGAGGACAAAAAAATGGAAATATTGTCCTCGAGGGCAAAAGAAGAGAATTATTGTCCTCGAGGACGAAAAAATGAAAATATTGTCCTCGAGGACAAAAGAATAGAAATATTGTCCTCGAGGACAAAAAAATGGAAATATTGTCCTCAAAGACAGAAAAAATGAAAATGTTGTCCTTCAGGACAAAAAAATTAAAATATTGACCTCGAGGACAAAAAAGTGTAAATATTGTCCTCGAGGACAA
Organism: Aleiodes leptofemur; assembly: GCA_963942555.1. Classification (NCBI taxonomy): domain Eukaryota; kingdom Metazoa; phylum Arthropoda; class Insecta; order Hymenoptera; family Braconidae; genus Aleiodes; species Aleiodes leptofemur. The sequence goes on along the minus strand of OZ012611.1, from coordinate 14,596,269 downwards.
AAGAATAGAAATAGTGTCCTCGAGGACAAAAAAATAGAAATATTGTCCTCAAAGACAAAAAAAATAGAAATATTGTCCTCAAAGACAGAAAAAATGAAAATGTTGTCCTTCAGGACAAAAAAATGAAAATATTGACCTCGAGGACAAAAAAGTGTAAATAGTGTCCTCGAGGACAAAAAAATAGAAATATTGTCCGCAAAGACAAAAAAAATAGAAATATTGTCCTCAAAGATAGAAAAAATGAAAATATTGTCCTTCAGGACAAAAAAAGGAAAATGTTGTCCTCGAGGACATCAAAATGAAGATATTGTCCTCGAGGACAAAAAAATAAAAATATTGTCCTCGAGGACCGAAAAATAGAAATATTGTTTTTGAGGACAAAAAAATAGAAATGTTGTCCTCGAGGACAAAAAAATGAAAATATTGTCCTCGAAGACAAAAGAATAGAAATATTGTCCTCGAGGATGAAGAAAAGAAAATATTGACCTCGAGGTTAAAAAAATGAAACTGTTGTCCTCGAGGACAAAAGAATAGAATTATTGTCCTTGAGGAAAAAAAATGGAAATATTGTACTCTAGGACTGAAAAATGAAAATATTGTCCTCTAGGACGAAAGAATGGAAACATTATCCTCTGGGACAAAAGAATCGAATTACTGTCCCAAAGGACAGAAAAATAGAAATATTGTCCCCGAGGACAAAAAAATAGAAATATTATCCTCGAGGCCAAAAAAATGGAAATATTGTCCTCGAGGACAAAAAAATAGAAATATTGGCCTCGAGGACGAAAAACTGAAAATATTGTCCTCGAGGACAAAAGAATATAATTATTGTCCTCGAGGACAAAAAAATGAAAATACTGTCCTCGAGGACAAAAGAATAGAAATATTGTCCTCAAGGATAAACAAATGAAAATATTGTCCTCGAGGACAAAAAAAATGAAACTGTTGTCCTCGAGGACAAAAGAATAGAATTATTGTCCTAAAGGACAGAAAAATAGAAATATTGTCCTCGAGGACAAAAGAATAGAAATATTGTCCTCGAGGACAAAAAAATGGGAATATTGTCCTTGAGGACAAGAAAATAGAAATATTGTCCTCGAGGACAAAAGAATAGAAATATTGTCCTCGAGGACAAAAAAATAGAAATATTGTCCTCAAAGACAAAAAAAATAGGAATATTGTCCTCAAAGACAGAAAAAAGGAAAATATTGTCCTTTAGGAAAAAAAAATGAAAATATTGTCCTCGAGGACAAAAGAATATAATTATTGTCCTCGAGGACAAAAAAATGAAAATATTGTCCTTAAGAACAAAAAAATGAAAATATTGTCTGCGCGGACAAAAGAATAGAAACATTGTCCTCGAGGACAAAAGAATGGAAATATTGTCCTCGTGGACAAAAGAATAGAAACATTGTCCTCGAGGACAAAAAAATGGAAATATTGTCCTCTAGGACTGGAAAATGAGAATATTTTCCTCTAGGACGAAAGAATGGAAATATTGTCCTCTGGGACAAAAGAATAGAATTATTGTCCTAAAGGACAGAAAAATAGAAATATTGTCCTCGAGGACAAAAAAATAGAAATATTGTCCTCGAGGACAAAAAAATGGAAATATTGTCCTCGAGGACAAAAAAATGAAAATATTGTCCTCGAGGACAAAAGAATAGAAATATTGTCCTCGAGGACAAAAGAAGAGAATTATTGTCCTCGAGGACAAAAAAATGGAAATATTGTCCTCGAGGACAAAAAAATAGAAATATTATCCTCGAGGACAAAAAAATGGAAATATTGTCCTCGAGGACAAAAAAATAGAAAGATTGTCCTCGAGGACAAAAAAATGGAAATATTGTCCTCGAGGACAAAAAAATGGAAATATTGTCCTCGAGGACAAAAAAATGAAAATATTGTCCTCGAGGACGAAAAAATAGAAATATTGTCCACGAGGACAAAAGAATAGAAATATTGTCCTCGAGGACAAAAAAATGGAAATATTGTCCTCGAGGACAAAAAAATAGAAATATTGTCCACGAGGACAAAAAAATGAAATTATTGTCCTCGAGGACGAGAAAATAGAAATGTGGTTCTCGGGACAAAAAAATGGATATATTGTCCACGAGGGCAAAAAAATGAAATTATTGTCCTCGTGGACAAAAGAATAGAAATGTGGTCCTCGAGGACAAAAAAAAGAAATAATTTCCTCGAGGACGAAAAAAAGAAAATATAGTCCTCGAGAACAAAAAAATAGGGATATTGTCCTCGAGGACAAAAAAATGGAAATATCGTCCTCGAGAACAAAAAAATAGGGATATTGTCCTCGAGGACAAAAAAATGGAAATATTGTCCTCGAGGACAAAAAAATAGAAATATTGTCCTCGAGGACAAAAAAATAGAGATATTGTCAACGAGGACAAAAAAATGAAATTATTGTCCTCGAGGACAAAAAAAATGGAAAAATTGTCCTCGAGGACAAAAAAAAATGGAAAAATTGTCCTTGAGGACGAAAAAATAGAAATACTGTCCTCGAGGACAGAAAAATGGAAATTTTGTCTTCTGGGACAAAAGAATAGAAATATTGTCCTCGAGGACAAAAAAATAGAAATATTGTCTTCGAGGACAAAAAAATAGAAATATTGTCCTCAAGGACAAAAAAATAGAAATATTGTCCTCGAGGACAAAGAATGGGAATATTGTCCTCGAGGACCGAAAAATGAAAATATTGTCCTCGAGGACGAAAGAATAGAAATGTGGTCCTCGAGGACAAAAAAATGAAATTATTGTCCTCGTGGACAAAAGAATAGAAATGTGGTCCTCGAGGACAAAAGAATAGAAATATTGTCCTCGAGGACAAAAAAATAGAAATATTGTCCTCGAGGACTAAAAAAATGGAACAATGGTCCTCGAGGACAAAAGAATAGAAATATTGTCCTCGAAACCAAAAAAATGAAAATATTGTCCTCGAGGACAAGAGAATAGAAATATTGTCCTCGAGGACAAAAAAATGGGAATATTGTCCTCGAGGACAAAAGAATAGAAATATTGTCCTCGAGGACAAAAAAATGGAAATATTGTCCTCGAGGACAAAAAAAAAGAAATATTGTCCACGAGGACAAAAAAATGAAATTATTGTCCTCGAGGACGAAAGAATAGAAATGTGGTCCTCGAGGACAAAAAAAAAGAAATATTGTCCTCGAGGACGAAAAAATGAAAATATTGTTCTCGAGTAATAAAGAATAGAAATATTGTCCTCTAGGACAAAAGAATAGAAATATTGTCCTCGAGGACAAAAAAATAGAAATATTGTCCTCGAGGACAAAAAAATGGAAATATTGTCCTCGAGGACAAAAGAAGAGAATTATTGTCCTCGAGGACGAAAAAATGAAAATATTGTCCTCGAGGACAAAAAAATGGAAATTTTGTCCTCGAGGACAAAAAAATATAAATATTGTCCACGAGGTCAAAAAAATTAAATTATTGTCCTCGAGGACAAAAAAAAAATATTGTCCTCGAGGACAAAAAAATAGAAATATCGTCCTCGAGGACAAAAAAATAGAAATATTGTCCTCGAGGACAAAAAAATGGAAATATTGTCCTCGAGGACAAAAAAATAGAAATAATGTCCTCGAGGACAAAGAAATGAAAATATTGTCCTCGAAAACAAAAAAAATGAAAATATTGTCCTCGAGGACAAAAAAATGAAAATATTGTCCTCGAGGACAAAAAAATAGAAAGATTGTCCTCGAGGACAAAAAAATGAAAATATTGTCCTCGAGGACAAAAGCATAGAAATATTGTCCTCGAGAACAAAAAAATAGAAATATTGTCCACGAGGACAAAAAAATGGAATTATTGTCCTCGAGGATAAAAAAATAGAAATATTGTCGTCGAGGACAAAAAAATGAAAATATTGTCCTCGAGGACAAAAGAATAGAAATATTGTCCTCGAGGACAAAAAAATGGAATTATTGTCCTGTAGGACAAAAAAACTGAAAAATTGTCCTCTAGGACAAAAAAATCGAAATATTATCCTCTAGGACGAAAAAATAGGGCAGATCATTATAGTTCCCACGTACTTGAGGCAGATAATTACAGTCCCCATGTACTTGGGGCACATTATTATAGTCCCCAAGTACGCGGGCACATGATTATTGTCCCCAAGTACTTGAAGCACAATATTTCAGTCCGCAAGTACTTGGGGCACATGATTATAGTCCTCAAGTACTTGAAGCACAAAATTATAGTCCCCAAGTACTTGCGGCACATAATTATAGTCCCCAAGTACTTGAAGCACAAAATTATAGTCCCCAAGTACTTGGGGCAGATAATTATAGTCCCCGAGTACTTGGGGCACATAACTATAGTCCACAAGTACTCGGGGCAAATAATCATAGTCCCCAAGTACTTGGGGCCACATAATCATAGTCCTCAAGTCTTTGGGGCAACTCGTAAATATCCCCAAGTACTCGAGGCGAAATAATGAATGTGCCCAAGTACTTGGGGCACATCATTATAGTCTCCAATTACTCGGGGCAGATAATTATAGTCCCCAAGTACTTGGGGCCACATAATCATAGTCCCCAAGTCTTTGGGGCAACTAGTAAATATCTCCAAGTACTTTGGGCCAAATAATGAATGTTCCTAAATACTTGCGGCACAAAATTATAGTCTGTAAGTACTTGGGGCACATCAAGATGGTCCCCAAGTACTTGTGGCAAATAATTATAGTCCCCAAGTACTTGGGGCCACATAATAAATCTCTCCAAGTACTTGGGGACACAAATAAATGTCCCCAAGTACTTGGGGCCACATAATAAATGTCCCAGAGTACTTTGGTACATTTATTTTCCGGCCTCAGAATTTGAGCTACATTTCTGATGTGGCCCCAAGTACTTGGGGACTATAATTATGTGCTCCAAGTATTCGGGGTTATTCATTATTCTGACTCACCAACATAGGGACTAATATTATGTGGTTCAAAGCATTTGGGGACTATTATTATGTAGCCCCGAGTACTTGGAGACTATAATTATGTGCCCCAAGTACTTGGGCACATTCATTATTTCGCCTCAAGTACTTAGTGTCTATGATTGTGTGCCCCAAGTACTTGGGGTCCATTATCAAGTTGCCCCAAGTACTTGGAGATTATGATTATGTGCCCCAACTACTCGGGGACATTCATCATTTAGCCCCAAGTACAAAGGGACTATCATTGTGTGGCTCCGAGCACGTAGGGACTATTATTTTGTGGCCCCAAGTACGCGGGGGCCATGAGTATGTGCCCCAAGTACTTGGGGACATTTATTATTCGGCCTCAAGTACTTGGGGACTATAGTTATGTGCCCCAAGTACTTGGGGACTATGATTATGTGCCCCAAGTACTCTGGGACATTCATTATTCAGCCCTAAGTACTTGGGGACATTTATGATGTGGCCCCAAGTATTGGGGACTATCATTATGTGCCCCAAGTACTTGGGGATACGGATTCTTATGCCGCAAGTACTTGTGGATATTTATCATCTGCCACAAGTACTTGGGGACATCTATCATTTGGCCCCATGCACTTCCGGACATGTATTATGTGGCCTCGAGTACTTGAGGACATTCATTATTCAGCCCCTAGTACTTGGGAACATTCATTATTTGGTACCAAGTACTTGAGGATATTCATTATTTCTCCCAAGTACCTGGGGAATATTATCATGTGCCCCCAAGCTTTTCGGGACTATTATTATGTCGCCACAAGTACTCAGGGACTATGATTATGCCCCCCAAAGTACGTGGGGACATTCATTATTCAGCCCCAAGTACTTGGGGACTATAATTATGTGCCTCAATTACTTGGGGACATTCAGTATTTCGTCCCAAGTACTTGGGGACATTCATTATTTGGCTCCACGCACTTGGGGACACTTATCATGTGTTCCCAAGTACTTGGGGACGTCCATTATTCGGCCCTAAATACTTCGGGATATTTATTATCCGCCCCAAGTACTTGGCGCCTATTATTATATGGCCCCAAGTACTTGGGGACTATAATCATGTGTCCCAAGTACTTGGGGACATTCATTTCTCGGCCCCAAGTACTTGGTGACATTCATTATTTGACCCCAAGCTCTTGGGGACATTTATTATGAGGCCCCAAGTATTTGGGGACTAGTATTATGTGGCCTCAAGTACTTGGAGACTATAATTATGCAGCCCAAGTACTTGGGGACATTCATTTTTAGGCCTACAAATAAGTCGTATAGAAACTAAATTTGCGTATAGAAATACAAAAAATTCCCTTCATATAGAAATTATGCTTATACACACTCAATCTGTGTATAGAAACCCAAGAAATTCCGTTAGTATAAAAATCATCCTTATACACATTTATAGAAACCATGTATAGAAACCCATAAAATTCTCTTCGTATAGGAATTATTATTATACACACTCAACTTGCGTATTGGAAAACACGATATTCATGGCGTATAAGAAAATATCCAAATATCATATACGCAAAGCTTCAAGATTCTCTATAGAATGTTTCAATAGAAACTTTCTATAGAAACTGTCCATACGTTTTTTTCATACGTAAATACTCCAAACCGTGTCATCCCCCCTTGTGAGTCCTTTTGTTCACCAGTCCATTTTGCCCTACCGGCACATTTTTCCCACCCATTGTTCTTACTGAAGATTTTTATTCTTTAAAAAAATTAAGGAGGTATTGTTTTGATAATTCATCTTCATCCTGAGTAATCGCATCCAGCATGAAGCGATATGCCGTATATTGTTCAAATTGTTTGTGAAACATGAGAGTCGAAGAAAGATAAAAGAACATGACATATATGAATCTTTATATCATGTAAAACATCCAAAAATCGCACCAATATCTATCTTCTGACAATCATTAGTTTTCCTCGATTTGTATTTGAGTCTACATCGAAGATGATTCGCTCAAATGATAAATAATATGGATGAGCACCGTGAATTCTTTTTTTCGTGTACGTAGGAGAATTGATAATTTTGTACAATCTGAACTATTTGAGATTCACCCAATCCCTTGATTTTGGCATGAACTTTCTAACAGACTTGACGATATATTAATACGGAGTAAATTTTATTGATATGGCGATGATGTGAGGAAATACATGCTCCTCGATATCCCAACGCACGCCTGATTGTTCTATCTCGGAAGAACTATTCTTAACGTCGTACCGCCGATACTGCCCTAGTCTCCTCCAGGAGATGCCGAAAGAAATGCTGACGGAGCTCACGGGTATAATACGCCAATGCTGGAAGGAGGAGAGCATCCCGGAGGAGTGGAGAATAGCACGCATATATCCAATCTTTAAAGCCGGTGACGAGCAACAGGCCAAAAATTACAGGGGGATCTCGATCCTAGACCTGGGCTACAAGATCCTGGCACAAATATTAACCGCAAGAATATCAGGATGGCTGGAAAGAAATAAAAAGCTGAGGGAGAGCCAGGCAGGCTTCAGGCCGAATTGAGGTACAAGAGACCACATTTCCACGCTGAACGCCCTGATTAAGAACAGGCTGAAAACGAAAGGAGGGAAACTCTATGTATGTTTTGTAGATTTCCGCACCGCCTTTGACACAGTCGACAACGACATAATGGCAGAGAAACTCAGAAAGATTGATATTGACGGCAAAATACTCAGAATAATCAAGGAATTGTACAGAGAAACCTGGAACGAGATCAATACTGGAACAGGCATCTCCGAGAAATTTAAGACAGTGAATGTTTCCGCCAAGGCTGCCCACTGAGCCCAGTGCTCTTTGGAATAGCGATGGACGACATAGACTACTACTGGGAACGTAAGAACATAGGTGGCTCAGTCATCGGAAAAACAAAAATATCGGCTTCGAAATCCGCGGACGATATAGCACTGGTGGCTGAAACAGCAGATGAACTAGGTGCCATGATTCAGGAGGCGGAATGGTTCACGAAAAAAAACAAAATGGGAATCAACGTTGAAAAAACAAAAATAATGATATTCAGGAACGGTGGCAAAAGAAAAGCGCGAGAAAAATGGAGCATTGATGGAAAACAGCTGGAAGTAGTCAACGCCTTTAAATATCTGGGATTCTGGTTCTCCACCGGTGGCACGTCTCCACCGCACAACGTCAATTCAACACACATACAATTCACCATACAAATTCAACACAATCAAATACAACACAAGTTCATTTCATTATATTTAATTTATGCATAAGTTTATTCCAACATAATCAAATTTAACACAGATTAAAAAAAAATTGAAGAATAAATTATTCAAGGATATCATAGTGGCAGGTTCAAATGATTGACTTTTTTTTTTTTCCTCTTAGTTATTATAATTACTATAACTATTTCGATTTTTCAACATTTTACCGATACTAGAACGATGTCCGAGATGATGAATTTTTAATAAATAATATTATGAATATTCAATATTGTTCCGCATTTGACTCACGCTGTCCCAGCATCGAGGACTGGGATTGGAGGATTCTCGGATTTCAAATATCAATATGGCCGCCATTGATGTTTTCATGCAATCAATTGAATTAATCGTCACTATATGTCCGGTAACATACATTTTTCACGATTTCAAAAAAAAATAGACATTCTGACGAACAAAAAACATATAAGGTTATATAAAGAAAAAATAGGTCTGTGACCATGAATTTTTGCAGTGAAACTGAAACTGAGCCTCGCTTATGGAGTTTCCATGTTAATTTAATTATTTTAAAAAATTAATTTTGGCCTTATTTGTCCGGTAACATGGAGTAAACAAAATTTTAAAAAAATCTACTCATGCTATTCAATCGAAAGTGACCAAAATTGAGAAGGAAAAATAGATTGCCCGAACCACTATGACATCCTTAAATACAACATAATAGAATTCGATATCTCTCAGACAACAGGATACAATGATGTGATAAATTCATCAATTACAGGACAAAAAAAAAAAAAAATTTTCTCTATCATATATAATATATATATATATTTATGTGAAGAAATCACAAATATACCACACCGACCTTCCTGCGGCAAATTACGGGAAAAAAAATATTTTTTCCTTATCATATATAATATTATGACAATGAGCCCGTTCCTTCCGTGGACTCATCTATACTGATTCAATGGCGATTTCGCGCCAATTTTATTCACAAATTTGCTGCTGATTTTATCGGCTAGTTTTGCGCAGATTTTATCCACAAATTTGCTGCTGATTCAATCGGATCATTTTGCTCATTTTATCTGCAGAACAATCATCAACAATTGCTCTCTGCACAGTTAACGAATTTTTTTTTCAAGAGTGACACTAATATTTGTTGCTTTGCTCCAAATTCACCGCTGTTCTTAACAGCATTTTTATAGACCTCGACATCCGCATATTAGCTTCAAATTTTTACGGCAAATTTAGGGCTAAATTTGGTGATAACTTGACAGGTTATCGCCTACATATGTGGTCTTTATGTCGACAAACTAGCGGCACATCATCGACAATTTTGGTGCAGAAGAAAATTTAAACTTGCTGGTAAATAGCAGTGTATCCGCAAGTTTTGCTATCTGGGTAATCACTTATTTCACGGTAAACAGTCGCCATTAACGCAGTTCAAGTCCACAGTCCTCGTTCAGTCCGGTCTCATGTTCCTATCTATGACGTCTTAAGAGGTTTCTAACCGGACAGTTTTATCATTGTGCTTGAGCCCTTAATCTAGTGGTACTTGCCCCTTTCAGGGGATATAACCAAAAAAGGAGTAGAGAGAGCCCTTAATCTGCAGGTCAATGTAACCTGCAGGTTAGCTTAACTCTCAAATGAAAAACCCGCCCTTAAAGGATTACAAAAAAGGGGAGTCCCTTCAAATTTGTGTTCCTGAACTCCATCCAAGCTGCTCAATCGCTTTAATTTCCTGTCGTCCTCTAGCGGGAGTGGAATCATACAGTTTCTCCCACACCTCTAATCCCAATCGTCTGTCATCTTTGTTGACAAGAAACTTCATTGAAAAAATATTAACAAAGTTTTAATTATTCGTTGATAATTGAAGAATCAAGGAGAATTACTCAGTCTCTCTTGGGACAGCTGATCATAATCTTGCGAAATAAGAAATGGAGAGAAACATCGAGAGAACGCTGGAAGAAGCGTAAGTATTGTTTTTTTAAGGTTAAACTTGTGAAACAATGGGGATTAATCATTCATTGTAATAATGTTATCTCTGTGACAGGAAAAATGTACCCGGAGTGACTGGCTGTATTTTGGCTGACAAGGCTGGGCTTTGTCTTGGAAGTAAGCTTTTTTTTTAATACTAAATTCAGTTTTTCACATTTAAAAAATGAAATTTAGTGATTGAGAGATACAATATAATAATTCGATTTTTCGTTTATTTTTCGGAAATATCTTGAAAACTAAGAAAGATAGGGCGATTTCATAGGAATCCTTTTTTATAGAGAATTCTAAGAGCTACAAAAAAGTATGAGAATAAAATCGCTCTATCTCGTTTACTTTCTGAGATATTCTCGAAAAACCGATGAAGAAAAAAATGTTCGCAGGATAAGTATATTTTTTTGTTATTGAACTTTGATTGATATTTCGGAAACTGAGCAAGATAGGGCGATTTTAGCTCAATCCTTTTGTGTGAAGAACTTCAAGAGCTACACAAAAGACTTAGGACAAAAAGGACGAATCTCCGTTAGTTGCCGGAATATTTCTCAAAATCTGAAGAAAAAAAAATGCATCTATTCTAGATAAAAATTTTATCCCAATCATTTTTTGATGAATATCTCGGAAACTAAGCGAGATAGAGCGATTTTCCTCAAATACTTTTTTGTCGAGAATTTCAAGTGCTAGAAGAGAGGATTAAGGCAAATTTCCTCTATCTGGCTCAGTTTTCGAAATATTTCTAAAAAATAATTGAAAAAAACTGGACTCAAGAAGAAAAATTTCAAATAAAATTCAGTTTTATCATGTTTTTTTCTAGCTAATGGTAATGTTTCTGGAGATAGTGCTGGATTGATAGCGGCTATTGCTATTCAAGCAGCTAAACTGGAACCCGGACTAGATGCTCCAACAATTTGCCTCCAGAATGACTCCAGGTAATTGATTAAAATGATGTAAAAATACTTTTGTCAGAATTGAATGAAGTTTATATCAATTTTCATGCAATATCTCGAATCTATTAGAATTCTTGAAATTTTCCTAACATCCTTCTTTGGAGGAAATTTCAAGAGCTATAAAAAAGGATTGATATAAAAAAGGCGTATCTTTCTTAGTTTTCAAGATATTCTCAAAAAATAAGCGCCAAAAAAAATATTCTGGATAATTTCTCTGTTTCAATAATTTTTTTAGGACTATCTCGGAAACTGAGCGAGATAGAACAATTTTGCTCGTATGCTTCAGTTAGTTCTTGAAACTCTATAGAAAAGGATATGAGCAACATCACTCTGTCTCGTTCGGCTTACGAGTTTCTCTCAAAATTCAAATTTAAAAAAAATGGAGTCATTCTGAATAGATTTTTTGTACCAATAATTTTTTCAAATATCTCGGAAACTAAGCGAGATAGTGCGATTCTGCTTAAATCTTTCCTTGTAGAAAATTTCAAGAGCTACAAAAAAAGTTTTTACGTAAATTTTTCTATCTCGCTTAATTTACAAGATATTCTTGAATAGTGAATGATGGAATAGAGTTGATTTATCGAAAAACTTCATAATTATCTTTTATTAGTTTTCAATAAATTATTATTTTCAGACAATGTTTAATTCAACGTCAGGGTCCAGTAGTTGGTGCTATATTCAAGGACACATCTCAATGAAAATCAGTGTACCTTCTCGAGTTATCCAATTTTACAATGGATTTTTGAATTAATCGATGAAATTAAGAGATTCATCTTTTCTTTATTTAATCCAATTGGATACTGAGAAAGAGAGAGAAAGAGAGATGCAATTTAAAATTATGAGAATGATTTTTCTATTGAACTGATTAAGCTGAGTGATATCCAGAAGGAAAGATTATATATTTGTATATAAGTTGAATAATATGAGAATAGAAATTTTAAAAATAAGCGATTTTACTTCATTAAGTAATTGATTAATCAATAAATATATAATTTTCATTATTTTCATTCTCTGTTTTTTTTTTCAATATCCTTCAATATAGTATCCTAGAGTACAGTCGATAAAACCGAAAAAATGAGGATTCGTAGATAAGTTTCTAATTAATTGCTGATAATTCGGGAAAACGTGCTTCAATTTACCCGAAAAACGTGATTAAACTATTCGGAAGTCATTTCTTCAACTTGTAGATATAATTTTCTCACATTACTAATCTTCTATCATATGCATGAGATAGAGAGAGGCAAATAGTTACGACTAGGGTAACATGACCAATAGATGGACGGTTGAGGAAATATTAGACTTTATTAATTCATATAAAATAGGCAAATCACGTTAAAAAGTTGCAGAAAAGAATGATGTACAGAAAAATATGCAGTGAGTCGACTAAAAATCAATTAAACTTGAATAATGTAGAAATAATTTTAAAGAATCAAGGAAAAACTGGAAAATAACTCAAACCCCCAATAGATGAACTGTTGCATATTTGCAGTGGTATGATCTTAAATTTCGATCAATCGGTATGTAATAAATAGTTTATAAATCTATATGAATGTGATAATCAGGAATTGACATGAAAAGCATAAGAATCATTCATTTATTTATGAAAATCCTCGATAATAGAAACCGTCCATCTTTTGGTCAGTGTCCATCTATTAGTCGTGTGACCCTACCTTCTAATTAAAATTTCTTAATAACTATACGGAGAATTTAATATTTTTTTCTTCTGCTATTTAGTTGAAATGCTGTTCTCTTCGCCAATAGTTTTCAAATAATGGGTCAACCCCGTGGTTTTTTTTAGTAATTTCGTTATTTCTGTCCGATTTAGGGTGTTTCATCCCCACCACTGCTATTTTCAGTAACTTTGATAATTCATATCTCATAAACTGCATGGACAAAAATTATGAAAAAAATTGGGAAAAATATTTTTAAAAAATGGAATTTTTGATACGGCATTGAAAAAATCAGGGGTTAACTGTACTCGAGATCGCTGAGATATTACCATAAAATCCTAGTGATGCATTATGAAAAAAAAAAATCATTTTTTTCGCTTTTTTAGAGTGAAAAATATATTATTTATTCATGACATTTAATTATAACAACAAAAAAACAGAAAAGAAAAAAATGAGGTATATTCACAGGGATTATGCTTGATTAAAATAAATAATACAATTTTAACTAAAAGTTATCATTAATTCTCTTTAGCTTGTCCCCTCTGTGTTCTCCTCTCTCGCCATTTATTGACTCCGAGTTCTATGAGTCCTCGATGCTCATAAATCCATGATAATGACACAATGATGAACATGAAAATTCCGATTATCAGGTGCAAAAATTTACGATCGGGGAAGAGAAGTGCCTGAAATTAAAGAGTTGAAGTTCATATGAAAAGTGGGCAAATTAATTCATTGGAAGAGGTAAAACAGAATGAGTCTATTTCCTTGCTGATTTTTTAAAAATATCTCGGAAATGAAGCGAAATAGGGCAATTTTGGCGGATTTTTTTTCGTAGAGAATGTCAAGAGCTACAAACAAGGATCAGGATGAAAAAGGTGTATCTCTTTTAGTTTCCGAGATATACTCAAGAAATGAACAAAAATAAAATAGTGTAATTCAAGATATTTTTTTTTCAATATTTTTTGGAGAATATCTCGGAAACTAAGCGAGATAGAGCAAATTCTTCTGAATCCCTTTTATGAACAATTTTAACAGCTACAAAACAGGATTGGGACAAGAAAGGTCCTCTGAGATATTTTCAACAAAAAAACAAGAAAAAAAATTGAGCTATTGGAAATAGATTTTTTTTTACAATATTCTATTGAGAATATCTCGAAAACTGAACGAGATGGAGCGATTTCGCCTGAATCATTTTTTATAGAAAATTTCAAGAGCTACAATGACGGATTCCATCAAAATCGCTTTGTCTCGCTTACTTTCCCAGATATTTATCCAAAAGTCATTGGAAGAAAAAGTCTATCTATAATAGAATTTTTTTAATTAGTTTCTAATAACTATCCAACAAACTAATGGGAATACGCCTTTTTTATTCTCTCATCCTTTTTTACAGCTCCTAAAGCTCTCCACAGAGGGATTCGAGCAAAAAGGGCGTATCTCCATTATTTTCCGAAATATTCCCAAGAAACTGCAACAAAATCGTTTTTTCCTCTCCTTTTGCACAAAAATAAAGATTTCTTTCGTACATGGGACACACTCGTCACGAGCGCAGAGGCTACAAGACTAGCAGAGAAGAATGGCTTTGGTACAAGTCCTTTCAGTGGCCTGTAATTCGTATCCGCATGTCGTCGGTTGATGAAGAGAACAGAATGGATTATTCTGATTGTCATATTAACGCAATTTGCAAGAATGAATCCAACTGGTCCAAGCCAAATCGTGAATACATAAGAGGCCACTAAGAACGCAATTGACTCGTAAATCATAATTAAGTTGCTCTTGTTGATTGTTGCACTGTCAGCTGTTGCATTTGTATAGCATTCTGTGACACCATTGATGCCGAGAAGAAGTACTGCTACGCAATGGGCACGCATGAGAAGTACTGGCAAGAAAGACGTAAATTTAGTACCACCATACAGCCATAAAAGTGTCGATGAATAAGACTGTCCGAAGACTAGAATAACGAGGCCAATTGATGTTACTACTGAGCAGAGATGCATCAAGACGTCAACACTTTCTCGTACTTTTCCCTGAAAAAAAAACAATTAATTAAAAAAAAATGTTTTAATTAACTTGAATTCGATTTTCTTTACGAATACACATTTTTTCATTTTTGTAAATATCTTGAAAACTATAAGGTTTACGGAAAAATGGGGAGATTTTGTGATTGAGGTGATCGAGAAATGCTTATCAATCACTGACAACTGCAACTAGAGTTTTAATTGCATTTATTAAAAGCTCATCCGCGTTGTACATAGTAGCAGTCGCTACAAAGAGACTTTTTTTGTAGAGGATTTCAAGAGCTACAAAAAAGGTCTCCTGATATTTTTTCATAAACTTCATGGTTTTCGAGATATTCTCAAAGAACTTCTCCAATTTTTTACATCTCAAAAAAATCATGGAATATAAGTCTTTTCCATTTCTTGCGTTACGGGAATGTAACTAAAGAATCTATCAAAAAATGTCAGGAGACCTTTTTTTGTACAGAATTTAAAGAACTACAAAAAAAATCTCCTAGCATGTTTCTCTCAACCTCAAAGTCTTCAAGATATTCTTAAAAAAAGTTCAACAATTTTAAGGTTTACTTAAAAAAATATTTTTTGAGATTTTAAATAATAACTATTAACTTACAGAGTTTTGTTCAGCAATTTTTTCATCTCTCTTGACAATCTGGGTAAAGTAAAAGTATCCACTGTCTTCGATTGGCCGAAATATAAATCTAGCAGCTAATGATCCAAGATTATTGACGACATCGTAAGTTCCCTGGATAAATTTTAGGGCCAGCGTGTGCAGAGTTGGTTAAGATGATTTAACATATGCAGAACTTTGGGTTCCAAATTTTGATATAGCGAGTATTTACAAAGCGTATTGAATTCTACTAATTAATTGATAAAATTGATAATCTCACCTGTTCAGCGAATGATACAACTGGAAAGACAGTCATGATGATGCGTTCACCTTCTGTGAGTACTTGTTTCAGAATTCCTTGACGAAAGAAGCTCCAGGTGAGGCCTTTTAGTTTTTCATTAAAACGTGAATCCTGACAGATTCATCAAAAAAGTGGAAAATTAGCAGAAAATTCATTGATTCAAAAATTCATTTATTCATTTAGCACAAATTCACAGGAACCTTTTTTGTAGTCCTTTAAATTCTCTACAACCTAGGATTAGGATAGAATAACGCTATCTCGCTTATTTTCCCAGATATTCATCAAAAACAATTAACAAAAGAAATAGAGTCATTGAAAATAATTTTTTTATTCGAATAATTTATTGAGAATATTTTGGAAACTAAATGAGATAGCGCTATTCCATCTGAATAATTTTTTGCAGGAAATTAAATTCTCTAAAAAAAAGATTCTGTACTTTTCCTCTTAGTCCAATATTTCTAGAGATATTTGAGAATGAAAGGAGAATTAATGATTTTACCTCATTTTTCAATTGTCCCGGAAGGAATTCCCTCACGGATTTAAATGGAAAATCGTAAATAATTCCATCGTTATCATTCTCCTTCATTTCGTCACTATCAGAAGAATCAGTTTTCTTGTATCTACGCCTTTTCTCATTCAAATTCTTAATGTACCAGTAAAAATAAACGTAATGCGCGACTGTGTAAAATAATACAGACGCCAATTGTGCGATTCCAAATGCAAATAATGCATTCTCTGGCTTGTGAAGAATCATTGGCACGAAGAGTAGAGTCCTGAATACTATCATGAAAGTGTCAACTATGACCTGAAACAGAAATTCATTTCAATTAAGTAGTATTTAAAAAAAAAACATTAATTGAATTCAGTAGTGAAAAGAGGAAAAATGGCATTTGTCAATTGTTTTTTGAGAATTTCTCGGAAACTGATGGAGATACGCCCTTTCTACACTAATCTTTTTTGGTAGTTCTTGAAATTCGCTACAAAAAGATGAAGGACGAAACGATTGTATCTCGCTTAGTTTCTAAGATGTTCTGAAATGAGCAAACTAAAAATTTATCTTCAGAAAGACAATTTTTTCCATTTGTTTTTTACGAATATCTCGAAAACTAAACGAGATAGGGCGATTCCATCCTGATCTTTCTTTGTAGGCTTTGGGATTCTCTACAAGAAAGAGCGTATCTTCATTAATCCTTCACCTTTTTTACTACTGAATTGGGGAGAGGTGGGTTAAAATGGACACAATGGGTAAAACGGACACGTGTTAGTTTTGATATTCAATACTATTAATACCATGAAAATTACTCGAAATCGATGGAAATATAGAAAATGAGTTATTTCTGATGCTTCCATTGGAAAATTGAGGGAATTTTCCATAAGAATCATATGTCAAAAGTTATTTTTAATTTTTAAAAAAGTCCATGTTTTATTCATGATTTGAAGATAAAACCGTCCTTTTTTTGAAAAATTGCAATTTTTCGATAATATTTCTGGTTCTATCGGTCGTAGCGACCTGGAATTGATCTGACATGAAAAAACAGCTCATTTTCCATCGACTTAGATGCTTAAAGGTATACATCAATTTTTCAAGTACTTATAGGGCAAAGCTTGATTTTCAGAAAATAGCCTAAGTATTTGAAAAATTAATAGTAAAAAATTTTGCACCTCATGAATCGATAAGAAATGAGTTCACCTTTCATTTGAGATCGGCCCCCAGGTCACTACGATCAACAGAACTAGGAAATCGCTAAAAAAGTGATTTTTTTTGGTTTTCGCAAAGAAAATCCGTTCCAAACTCAGTCGAAAAAAAAAATTTCAAAAAAAAATCAAAAAATAAATTTCGACACACGATCATGATAAAATCTCTATCTCAAACTGATCAATTGAAATGCCAATTTTACCCCATCTTCCTGTAACGATGAAGTGATAGATAATATTCTTTGGAACTATCACTAGTATAAATTCATCAAAAATCATGATTCTCTGAAATACCTTGAATCTATTGAAGAGGAAAACACTGGCGATTAATTCTACAACTAGAGATGATAACGAAATAACGCAGGATATTGCAACAGCTAATACTGCAAATGTATAGTAATCTGGTAATTCTTCGGAGGTTGAGAGAACCGATAGCCAAATGTAGCCGAATAATAACGCCATCACTGAGCAGATTGGAATCCTGAAAAATAATAAAAAATTTATTTGAGGTATTTTTGTACGATGTTCTCGATCCATAAAGAAATTTACAAAAATTTACAGCTTTCTCCAACGAATATCAAAACAAAAATCTCAATCGAAATTCATGTCTCAGATGTAATTATATCAGA
Organism: Aleiodes leptofemur; assembly: GCA_963942555.1. Classification (NCBI taxonomy): domain Eukaryota; kingdom Metazoa; phylum Arthropoda; class Insecta; order Hymenoptera; family Braconidae; genus Aleiodes; species Aleiodes leptofemur. The sequence goes on along the minus strand of OZ012611.1, from coordinate 14,578,250 downwards.
TTTTTTTCCTCGGGTCGTGTTTAAACTGTTTTCCCACCGTTATTCATTTTCATAACATTTCAATTTCAAAAACAATTCAATTTTAAAACCTAGGGAAAGGTGAGATAAAATGGATATTTCACCTAAACAGTTCGAGATGAAAATTTTCCTAATGAGTCCATTGGAAAGTGGAGAAAATTTCAGGTGAAAATCATGTGTAAAACGTTTTCTTTTATTTTTTTTTAAATTCTACTTTCTTGGCTAAATTTTGAAGATGTTCCCTGTTCCGAAAATCGAAAAAATTAACTTTGCTAGCGATATCTCCAGTTCTGTTGATTGTAGCGACCTGGAATTGATCTCAAATAAAAGGTGAGTTCATTTCTCATCGATTTATGTGGTTCAACTTTTTTTTTTCAATTTTTCAAATACTTATAGTGCATTTCTTGAAAATCTGTTTTTACCTTATAAGTACTTGAAAAATTGATACATATATTCTTTTAACCAAATTAATCGAGGGGGAATAAGCTCTCCTTTCATTCAATATCAATCCCAGATCACTGCGATCAATAGAACCAGAAAATATTATCGAAAAATTGAAATTTTTCAAAAACAGAAATGTTTTACCTTCAAATCTTGAGCAAAACATAGAATTTTCAAAAATTTCAGAAAAAATAACTTTTGACATACGATTTTTATGGGAATTTTCCTCAGCTTTCCAATGAAAGCATCAGAAAAAACTCATTTCTAATATTTCCATAGATTTCGAGTAATTTCCATAGTATAGAATATCAAAACTAACACCTGTCTGTTTTACCCCTTGTCTTCATTTTACCCCACCTTCCCCTATTCGTTCCAATGTAAGTCAATACTTTTTTTTTTCAAGAATTTACTCTTTTCAGGATTCAATTGCGAGGATTATCGTGAGAGGATCTTGTTTTCCGAGGATCTATTTGTTGTTGGATCTTTTTTATGAGGATCTTTCGATGTAAAACCCATAAAAAACAATAATTTTCCAAATCATACGTTAGCCACAGTAAATTGACGACTTGTGCCCAATTGTGATCATCAGCATTTGTCAAGCAGGCCTTGAAAAACGGTTCTCTCGACAAAAAAAGGATTGTCGACTCAAGCAGGAGCAATCTGACGTTCATGACACCCAGGACAGCTTCACCCACGTGTCTGACGACGAATGCATTTAAAATAAACGTCACGCAACGGCAAAATATCTGGGACAGATGAAAAAAAAAATCTAATATTAGCATAATTATTCATTAAAAATGAAAAAAAAAAAAAATCATTTTACCTGAAAAATAATGTTGAATGAGGCGTTCTCCAAGCTGCTCTTCAGTACATTTCTCGCCATAATTTTGCCTCTAGAATTAATTCCACATGTGACAGTACAAGAGACTCGCCTAACCTTCAAAAAGACCTAAAAAATGATTTAAAAAAATAAAATATCATTATTTAATCCAATTTTTCCTGAATTTTTTTCCAATAAAAGTCAGAATAAATTCACATAATACACAGTTTAATTTCATTTGAATTTTATTCCATTTTATTCTTTATTTATTATCATACTTATTTCTTTTATTTACATCGCAACAATCAGTTCAAAGTGTTTACAGACTTAACCAGTTACGTGCAATGTTATTATGCTGACGTAACCGGAAATGCACTCATCCTAAATGGAAATACGTAAAAAAGAATCGATACATTATGAAAATAGAATCACAAGATTTTAGAAAAAGAGAAAATAATGGAAATTAGCAGGTAATAATATTAATTTATGAGTTTAATAGAATTATTTCTCTTTTTTTTTCGTTATTATCACGAAAATTTTCATGGATTTTAATTTTTCATTGTTTTTTTTTGGGAATATCTTGGAAACCAAAAGCGAGATAGAGCAATTCTGGCGAAATCCGTTTTTGATAGGAAATTTTAAGAGCTAGCAAAAAAAATGGTGAAAAATTGCTCTATCTCGCTTAGTTTTCGAGAGATTTTCAAAAAAAACTATTGAAACTAGACAATTTAATCTGAGAAAGACTAATTTCTTCGTCAATCGCTTCTTGAGAATATCTCGGAAACTAAGCGGGATAAAGCGATTTTACCTCAATCCTTTTTTGTAACTCTTCAAATTCTCTACAAAAAAGGATTCATGTAAAAAGGACGTATCTTCATTAGTTTCCGAGATATTCTTGAAAAATGATTGGAAAAAAAATTCACTTAAAATTATGAAAATTATTAATTTATGAATCTAAATGAATTATCACTCTTTTTTCGTAATTATCACGATAATTGCCATGCGCTTTAATAGGTTTATCCTTAATTTTTAATATTAACTTAATCGATTTAATCGAAACGTAGAATTTTGTTTTTTTTTTCGTCAAGCCAATTTTTTTCTTCAAAATGTGCAATGAAGTGGTTTTTTTCTAACTTCTAAGTTCGATTATCAAATTTTTATGTTATCAAATATCACGAAAATTTCAAGTCGAAAATATTTTCATTTAATTATGCTAATGAAAAGTATTTTTAATTCAGTGGAAGAGGTAAAACAGAAGACTATTTTTTTGTTATCATTTTTTTGAGAATATCCTGGAAAGTAAGCGAGATAAAGCAATTTTATTCTAATCCATTTTTGCAGGTCTCCAAAGTCCCCACAAAAGAAAATTCCATCAAAACTGCTCTACTCCCTCAGTTTCCGAGGTATCCTCAAAAAAACTGACGAAAAACCCGAATAATTTTGTTTTTCCCCTCCACTACTTCACTCTTCCATCAATATTTCCGAAACGAGCGGTCTAATCGAAAAATCCCAAGATACCTTTTTTGTAGAAAATCAAATTCTCACCAAAAAAGGTTTCTTACAAAATTCCCTCAACTCCCACCGCCTTTAAGTTATCCTCAAAAATCCTTTTCATTCCAACAATAAACTCAAAAATAGTAGAAAAAAAAAAGAAGAAGAAGCCTATCCAAGAAAATCGTCTTGGCTTCTGTGATGTCTCCTACGATGTTTCTTGCTCTTGAATTCCTCCCATTTCCTGTGATTGAGTGCCTGAAAGTCCTCAACTTCAGAAATCAACTCAAGATACTCCGCAAGTTTCAGCAGTTCCCTGTCCTTATCACGATTTAGATGTGCCTGTCTGAAGGGTTTTATCCTCAGTCCCGACTTCGGATTCATCAAAAAGTTCCTCCGAATGTCGTCGAACATGATCGTATTTTTTGCTGAATATGCTGGATACTTTCCCCAGATGACACCAAGGGGTTTCACATCGACTAGCCCATATTTTGGAGTACAGACTGATATCATGGCCAAATAATCCAAATGAAATGCTATTTTGTAGTCGGGATTATCAGTGACACCAAGCAGCTTCATTTTTTCATTGATCCATTTCATGCTAGTTGCTGACCAGATGACGATGTCGTAGTGCCTGTATGATCGAGCCAAAAACTCGTGCAAAAATGGACGCATCAGCTCAATTCCACTGGAAGCAACTGATCTGTGATCAAAAAGTGTGTAATCAATGTCCAGAACTAAAAGTTTTTTGTTTTCTCGGAGTGGATTCAATTCCTCGACTTTGTATGTTTGAATTCTTTTGTGGATTTTGGCCAAGTAAATTTCAGCATTCTCAACGACAATCTCCTCGCTCTCTTGCTCGTTGTCCAAGTCGTTTATTACTTCGCTCATATTCTCAGGGGGACTAGAAGCTTCGGCAATGTCCTCTTCTCGAGAACCCATCAGGACTAGTTTGAAGCCTGGTTTTATCCCAAGATTGCCAATTGTCTGCTCGTCCTCGGGGAGTTTACCTGGAGAAGAGCAAAAAAAATAATTGGGAATCAGTGATTTTTATGCATTGTTATGAAATGGACTCGAAAAAAAAGAAAAGACTATTGATCGATCAATTGATCTCTGAAGTTAGTTGAGAATTAGGAACGTCAAGAGAGTTTTATATTTGGATTACTGTCATCTTGTGAATTAAATATTTATCATACAATCAATAAAGGACCCATTATTTATAAACGAGAATTGAATATTCAACAACATGAATCTAATATGAACGTAGTTTAGCAAAAAAATGAGGTGAAACTAAAGAATTTCAGGTTTTCAGTGGTTTTTTTTGGGAATATCAAGAAAAGTTCAATTGAGAGATGGGACTACTTTTAGAGAAATCTCTTTTGTGGAGGACTTTGAGAGTGACAAGAAAGGATTAGAGAAATCGCTTTATCTCGCTTAGTTTCCGAGATATTTGGAAAAAATCGGAGGAAATTAATTTTTTTTTTTCACCTTTTTTTTTTGGGAATATCTTGGAAGTTAAGTGAGATAGGACGATTTTCCTGGAATATTTTTTTGTAGAGAATTTTAGGAGCTAAGGAGATTATGGTGAAATAGCTCTATCTCACTTAGTTTCCAAGATATTTAAAAAAAAATTGTAGAACAAATTTCTTTTAGAATGACTCAATTTTTCAATGTTTCTTGAGAATATATCGGAAAATAATGGAGATGTGCCTTTTTTGTCCTGAGACTTTTTCGTAGAGAATTTCAAGAGCTTCAACAGAGAATTGGGGGAAAATCGTTCTGTCTCGTTTATTTTCCGAGATAATCTAAAAGAAGACATGAAGCCAAATTTTTGTTTTACTAGAATGCTTTCTTTTGTCATCCATTTTTAATGAATATTTCGGAAACTAAGCGAGATTAGGCGATTTTGCTCCAATTCTTTTTCGTTGAGAATCTCAAGAGCTACAATAAAGGATTGAAATGAAATCGCTCTATCTTTATTATTTTTCAAGATATTCTCAATCAACAAAAAAAAAAAGAAAAAAAAATGAAAAATCCTTTGTTTTGAGGAATTACAGTATTTTTCTTTTCTCTCACAGAATTCTGAATTTACAATATTTACCTCTCATTTTGAGATTAAGAAGTTTTTGGCGATCAGGACGAACACCAGTTTCTTCATAAATTCTAGCCTTTAATTCAGCAACAGTAGTATCATCATAGATATCCCTTATTTCTCGTTCATCTGCCCCCCATTTGACAATTAATGCTGGCCCACAAGCCATCATAATTTCCTCGCACAATTAATTATCCTGAACTCTTCAAATTTAATTGATTTCCTTTTTTTTTCAATTTTTTCGCTACTGATTGTCTTGAAAAATACACAACGACTCGTAGGAATTGGTGGGGGTAAAAAAAGGAGGCAAGCCGAAACGCATTGATAAAGTAGATTCCCCTATTAAAAAAATTCCCTAGTGAAGAGGTAAAACAGGACAAATCACCTCGGCTCCATTATCAGTCTCACATATCTCGAAAACTAAGCGAGATATGGCGATTTCAGCCAAAACCTTTTCTTCAGAGAATTTTAAGAGCTACAAAAAAAGATTCAAGTGCAATCGCTCTATCTCGCTTAGTTTCCGAGATATTCTCAAAAGAATCACAAAAAAAATTATTTGAATCCACTTTTATATTTGATATTTTTCTTATTTTGAAAATATCTCCGAACCTATCACATTAATGGGAATTAGTTAAGGGATCTTTTTTGTAGTTCTTAAAATTCTCTACAAAAAAGGTTTCCTAGCATTTTCCTCTAAACTCACTCGCTTCAGAGATATGTATCATCAAATAACGCATTCTAATTTTCTGACTGATTTCAGTAACTGCAACTCCGCCATTACCAGCCGCCAGTGCTCGACAAAATGGTGGCTCTTGATGCAGAAGAGCAGGGAAGTGCTGCCGTGAGCTTGAACTAGCCGATTTCCGAGAAATCCAGTTGTGAAGAGGTAAAACAGGACGAACCACCTCATTCCTATAATCATCCTTGAATATCTCGGAAACTAGGTGAGATAAAGCGATTTTACCTGAAAGCATTTTTGTAGAAAATACAGCGAGCTCCAAAAAAAAATTCAGGTGAAATTGCTCTATCTTGCTTAGTTTCTGAGATACTCACCAAAAACTCTCCAAAAATTTTTTTTTATTTTTTTTTATTAAGCTTTAGAAACCCATTCTCACGGCTTATTAGCTGCTCTGTTATTTACATCGGCATCATTTTATATATATCTTCATTATTTCATATTTGTAATTTACATTTCTTGAGAAATTTTGATATTGCTTTGATTATTCCAAGAAAATTTGAATTATCGTTTTTACCTATTCACGAGAGACCTTTTTAATTGTTATATCTCGGAAAGTAAGCGAGATAGCGCTATTTTCATCGTGACCTCTTTTGTAACTCTTGAAATTCTCTACAAAAACAGGTATCTTGCCATTTTCCCTTAAGGAGGAACATCAGTTTTCGTACTAAAACAAAAGTTTTTATGAAACTTCGAGGACAAGTTCATTAAGTAATTCAGAATATACCATAGTTTTTTCTAATTTTTCCACCACCGAATAATAAACGAAAACGATTAACAAAGTTAGAACTTATGTATAGGACGATATGAACAGCGAGGGAACTTAGCAAAATTACTACTTTACCAGCGCTTTGGTAAAGGGGGAATTAAGCTAAGTTCCCTCTCTGTTCATATCGTCCTATACATAAGTTCCAACTTTGATAATCATTTTCGTTTATTATTCGGTGGTGGAAAAATTAGAAAAAATTATGGTATATTCTAGATTACTTAATGAACTTGTCTTCGAAGTTTCATAAAAACGTAACCGTATTTTGTTTTAGTAAGAAAACTGATGTTCCTCCTTAAACTTACTCGCTTCAAAGATACTCTTCAAATGATACCTTTTACCATCTTTTAGCTGTTTTCGATAATTGCGACGCCGCCATTACCAGCCGCTGGTGCTCGACAAAATGGCGGTGCTCCATGCGGAGGAGTAGGGATAGCTCCAAATCACCGAATACGTCAAGTGCTGCCACGGGCTCTAATCCACCGGTTTCTTCTTGTACTTGTCTCTCAAATGCGCGAAAAATTTCATCGTAGACCAAAGTGTCCGTTGGATCTGTTTCGTGTTCAGTTGCGCGTGTGAGCCGACACAACGAATATTACAATTATTTCATAACAAAAATCCCCATTCAAACCTCCCCCCTAAAAAAAAAACACCATCAAAAAAATATCAAACTTTATATAACGTCTGAACTTTCCGACTTGAATTCAGTTGTTCTGCGGCTCTCGTCGATGTCGAATCTCCGCAAAAATTATCTCTCATAATCCGCGTAACTTCCAAAAATAAAAAAACAAAAAAGATTTTTAAAAAAAGCCAAAAGTGACTTTAACAAAAAGAATTCCAAAAATTCATTTTTACCTAAAAAATAAGCAGAGTGGAGTTTCCATTTCTCTGTCCATCTAAAAAAAAAAAAGACAAAAAATAGAGAATAAAGAGCTATTGGACACAAAGGGGGTGAGAGGGGGGAGGAGAAACAAAAGAGGCAATTGAGAACGTCGATTCGAGATTGTAATTTGTCAGTGAAAAGAGGAGAAAAAAAAGAGACATTTAAAAAAAAAAACTGAAATGAAAGAATGAGATTCTATTTTCTACTGTAAAAACGTATTTGTTCAATTTCCCCGAGTCTATTATCTTATTGGTCATCTTGTTTATCCCAATTTGTCCATGACATGATATTGTAGAGCGTGTCGGAGGAAATAGGGATATCAAAGCCGTTGATCCATACGATTTAATTCCCTGGTACTTTGGGCAAGTGCGTTACACACTGTCTGCATAGCGATAAAACGAGATGGATGCATTGCAAATTGTGGCACAATGACGACTGGAGGAGAGTTTGCGGTGGATTTTACGCGCGAGTAAAATACAGAATTTATTGATAAATTTGGGGATTTGGTTTTTTTTCAAGGATTTTTGCGGAGTTTTTGCGTAGTTTTTTGAGGGAGAGGGACAGAAAAAAAGTGCATTAAAGTAACAAAAGACTATCAAACGAGGACCATGACTGGGACAAAAGTGCCTCTCACCACCATCTGCACACTCTTTCTTCTTCTCATCTGCATCGGTGAGTATTCACACTCTTAAATGTTTAATTTTATGACTGAAATTTTTCATAAAAATCGGTATTTTTTGTCATCCGTTTTTTGAAGACATTTCGGAAACTAGGCGAGATAGAGCATTTTGTGTAATCACCTTTTTTGTAGAGAATTTCGAGAGCTACTAATAAGGTAATCGAACGAAATTGCTTTATCTCGCTAAAATTCCGAGATATTTGCGGAAAAAGGATGACGAAATGAAATCGATTTTTCGGTGAATCTCCGGTTTCTATCAGTTCTTTGATTTTTCATTGACGGAGGGGGGGGGGGGGTGAGGAGAATTGGGGCTTTTTCTTGGTTGAGAGGAGGATTGTGGGTTCTTTCAAGGTCAAAGAATTTTCCATCTTCCATTTCTAATTTCGTTTTTCGAAAATATATTTCAGAATAAAGAACTGGTTAAGTCCATTTTCTCACTTTCTTTTGGGTATATCCCGGAAACTAAGGGAGATAGAGTGATTTGTAATGACTTTTTTTGTAGCTCCTCAGATTATGTACTAAAAATCTCATTCGAGAAATGGTCTATTTCGCTTGGATTCAGAGATATCTCCAAAAATTGGGGAGAACGTAAAATCGGAGAATTTCGAGATTTTATCCGTTTCTCGATTTTTCGTTGAGGGGTGAGGAAATGAAGGGAATCGGGTTTTTTTCTCGGTTGAGGAGGGATTGAGGGTTTTTCAAGGTCAAGGAAATTGTCATCCGCCGTTTGCAATCTCGTTTTTTGGAAATATATTTCTGGATGGAAAAAGAGTATAAGTCGATTTCTTTCACCCTTTTTTGAAAAAATCTCGGAATTTAATAGAGATACGCTCTCCTTACTCCAATACATTTTTCAGAAAATTTCAAGAGCTGTAGAGAAGGACTGGGGTAAAAGGGGTGTATCTAACTTAGTTTTCCCGATATATGAAAGAAGAAAGTTTTTAAATTAATTGCGGAAAATTGGACATTTTTTCTTGATTGTGGAACGATTATAGGTTTTTTAAGGTTAAAGAATTTGGTTCTCCTGAGTTTTCGGGAGTGTTGGATTTTTTATGTGGAAGGAGGGGGGGGGGGTCAACTGCGGCGAGGACAGAGGGGTTGAGGATTTAATGATTTTAGGAGCGAAGAAATGAAACTCGATTTTTTTTTTCTTCTGATGTTTTTTTTTTGGCAATATCGAGGAAAAGAAGAGAATCAGAGTGATTATGAAGGGCATTTCGAGAGGTAAAAGGAGGGATCATGGGGGAAAGAAAAAATTCCGCTTAGTTTCCGAGATATTTTTCAAAAAATTAATTAATAATCGAGATATATCGATTTTTGTTGCTCTATTTTAGAAAATGTCTTGGAAAGTAAGCAAAACAGGACGATTTTGCCCTGATCTTTTGTGGCTTTGTAGCTTCTGAAATTGTCTGTAAAAAATGGTGAGGGGAAAAAAACCGTAACTCCATTGGTTTCCGAAATATTCTTAAAGAAAGGACAAAAAAAATCAACTTGCTCTATTTTTTGAATCAATTTTTGAAGAATATTTTCCTTCCATTCTTCATCTAATTAAAGACTCCAGATTGAGAAACCCATCGGAGCTCGAAAAATAGTCCAATTGCTCATACAGTTGAACTTCATTCAAATCGCATTATGTATCATTTACATTTAGCATCGGAAAATTGAGTTAACAATCAAAATTGAAAGAGCAATAATAATAAATCATCAATAAAAATAACAATCATCAATTACAATAATGGAAAAATAACGATGTCCATACAAACTGAGACGATCATAACATTTTCTCCATATTTCCACGTCTTCAAATAATTAAAACGCAGGCACTGAAAAATGGGAAGTGATTGAGCGCACGTAATCTTTGGGGGAAGCTAATTACATAACTGCGTCGCCGTAACCATAAAAAATCTTTGATATATTAGTAATCTTGATGAAAGAACAAATAAAGTATCTGTTCGATGAGGTTGTCCATGTGAGGCATCAGGCGGTTGAAACATTAAGTCATCAATTAGACTACACTGAGAGAAAAAAATTTTGATCTCAAAGAGATCCATTCTGTATAAGTAAATATGCTGAATTCCTATAGATATAGATGATCAATGCCTTTCTGAGACGAACTTTTCATATTTACTTGCATAAAATACATTTCTTTGAAACCAGAATTTTCTTTTCTCAGTGCAGTTACGCCCAAATTGATGATCTTGTACAAATGACAAGCCAACAAATGTAGCCTCCTATGAGCTATGGAAGGTAGCCTTGTTCCCTGCTGACACCTAAGATCCGATTGTAACTTAGTCTTTTATTAGCTACAAATCGAACACCTCCATTGAAAGATCTCTGAAGTTATAGCGAATTGTGATAAGAAATTTAGGGAGCACTAATGTGTAGTAGTCAAAAATTGGTAAAACAATGCGATTAATAATTTTTTCCTCAGCTTCTGTGAGAACAGATCACCATTGAGTTCAATTCTCTTCAGAGTGTACAAAATTTTTCTGCAGGTCGGAGAAACGTGGTTTTTCCATGATAACGTTGATTGCAAGATAACATCCAAATACTTGACTGAATCCATTTATGGCAATTAATGATTAAAAAAAATTAACTCTGGGAAAACCCTTAATCGGATGTTAAACAAACATCTGGGATGCTGCAAAAAACATTGGCTATCTCGGAAACTAATTGAGATAGGCCTTATTTGCCCTGATTCTTTTCTGTAAAAAATTTCAAGAGCTACAAAGAAAAAAGGATTTGGCCAAAATTATGCTATCACATTCACTTTCCGAGATATTCCCGTAAAAATAACAGAAAAAATTAACCTATCCCATTTTTTTTCGCTGAATTCCACTGATATCTCTGTAACCAGATTTACCTACCAAAAATTCCCAAGACATTTTTTTTGTGAAGAATTCAATGGCCTACAAAAAAAGCCCCTTATAATCTCTCCCTCCCTCCTTTAGATTCCGATGAATCCCCTCAAAACCCGAATCTCTAGAAAATCAGAATCAAAACCTTTCCCTTTGAAAAAAAATCCAACGAAAACACAGACACAGGTGAGTATCTCTGAAGTGCTGAAATCGTTAATCGATGCAGTATGTCAACACATCCTCGAAACTCAATCCCAGTAAAGCCCCTACTCCCTTCTCCTCTCTGCCCCTTTATTTCACTTGGTTATAGAGGCCCTTGTCCCAGTTAAGTGGCACTCGACTGTTTCGTGGTGTGGGTAAGGAGCAGAGCTTGGGCCAGAGTAGAAGATGTATGCTATCATCAGTCTCAACAATTACGAAACGGCAAGATTACTTCTCGAGTGGATTTGGAGGAATCCCTTAGGTTATTCCCCGAGTTCTACAGAAAAAAAAGTCCCTCGAGGAGACCTGGCGGAAAAGGGTTGAGGGGTTGAGAGAAGCGGGAGAAAGATGTTCAAGAGTAATTGGTAAAAAAAACTAAGAAACAACATATTTTGCTTAAGGATGTTCTATACCTACCGTAAGCGGGGGTTGTGCGGCATGAGAGGGGCAGTGATTTCGTCAGTGTTCCAATCCCTGAACATGAAATAATGATTTTTTAAATTCTTCATTAAAATGATTTTCAGGGAATTATGGAACGCTGTTAGTGTTCAAATATTATATTATTATCATTACATTTCATAGATATTTTTTTTATCCTTTATTTAATTAGTTTGAGAATTATTTGTAAAAAAGCGTTGAATTCTAGGGAATTCTGGTGACACAAGTTGGCAGCACTTACGCGAAATCGACAATTTTTCAAGCATTTTTATTAATTTTAATGCCAATTATTGACGCAATCGTTGTATAAAAATGAACAAATTATGCGGGGGGTTATTTCTCACCTATATCCGAAGTTTCACCAAATTTGAACAATTTTTCGAAAAGTTTCTTAAGCTTTTGTGAATTTTCCATAAGAATCATGTTAAAAATGGTTATTAAAAAATTTATAATTTTTAAACCAGGTATGAAAAAAATCCAAAATTTTGCATACGGTTTCTTTATAAATTGGAGAACCTTGGAAAAAAATTTCATTGAAATCGTACATTTTTAAGTTCTAATAAAATACCAGTAGGACATCCTTGAACTATGGTTATTAAAAAATTTATAACTTTTAAACCAGGTATGAAAAAAATCCAAAATTTTGCATACGGTTTTTTTATGATTTGGAGAACCTTGGAAAAAAGTTTCAATGAAATCGTACATTTTTTAATTTTGATAAAATACCTGTAGAACATCCTTAATTAGCGAGATATTGTTGAAGAAAAGAGCAAGAAAATAGATTTGTCCCATTTTTCGAATTCATTTTTAAATATCTCCGGAACTAATGGAGATACGCCTTTTTTGCTTAAATATATTTTTGTAGAGAATTTCTTCTTTAACCTTTCAGGTCTTCTTTATTTGAAGCCTATTTCGACAAGATACACTTTCTGAATACATTTTCCTTAATTGTAGAGAATTTCAAGAGCTAGAAAAGAGGATTCCGGTAGAATCATTCTATCTCATTCAATTTCTGAGATATTTTCAAAAAAAGAGAAATTAAAATCGATTTATTCTGTTCTTTATTTTATTTCATCCTGAAAAAATCAAATCTTGCTGTCATTAGTTTTACGAAAATATCTCAGAAACTAAGTGAGATAAAGCGCTTTGGCTCGAATCCGTTTTAGTAGAGAATTTCGAAAGTTACTAAAAAGGATTAGGATAAAATTACTCCGTCTCGTCTAATTGCCGAGATTTCCCAGGGGAAAAAGAAAAACAAAAATCGACTCGGTTTTTTATTTTTTCTAATAAAATTCAATTTTTTTTATAAATTTATTGAGAATATCTAATAAAATTCAATTTTTTTTATAAATTTATTGAGAATATCTCGGAAACTACAGGAGATCCGCCCTTTTTTCCTCCAATCTTTTTTTTGTAGCTTTCGGAATTCTCTACAAAAATATCTCAGATCAAAAAGGGCGTATCTCCATTATTCTCCAAGATATTCTCAAAAAAAAATTGGTAGAAACAAAATGTTTCGAGAAATTTCTTTTTTTTGTCATGAGTTTTCGGTGGATTCCTCGAAAAATGAACCAGATATGCCTTTTCACTCTTATCCTTTTTTGTAATCCTTGAAATTTTCCGCAAAAAATGCATTTTTTTTTTTAATTTTGAATTATTTATAATTGCACTTACTAAAACGTTAGTATTTCGTTCGCGAGTGATTGTAGTGCTGTTAAAATCGTTTAAGAGTTAATTGGTTGATTGTAATTAAATAAAATATAACACAAAGCTAACGCTTTTACATTATAACGCAGTACCTTATAACGCGCGGAATCTCTCCCCTGTAGAACTTTCAAAAAATCGATTTTTTTTTTTGCTTTGAAAATTACTTTGGGCCTTTCAGAATACGGGCAAGAAAAGTTATCACCTGAAATCCATTATTTCACATGAAATTTTAAATGTTTCCCAAGGCATTTCTTCGTATTCATAGCCTAAATCAAAACTTCAATCGTGTTTTTCTCGAAACATGATTTTTAAAATTGACACGCAGTATAACTCCAATAATTTTCATTATTTTCATTTGAATTTTCCACAGTATCTTGAAAACAAAATTTCGAACAGAAATACGTTGGGGATTTTTGAAAAATTGATTTGCACATTTTTTATTGATAAAAAATTGCTGGTTTTTCGGCCGAAATTGGAATTTTCTCATTCAAATGGTCACCAATCCCACAAAAAACAATATTTTGGAAATCCCCTACGTATTTCTGTAGCTATGTGTATCTAGACTGAGCCAATTTTTTTTTTTTTCCATCGAAATTCGCATCAGTTACACTGCGTACCGCAGGGTGTTTTAAATTCGAGGGGCCTCGCAAAAATGGCTCTCGTGTCGTCATTTTTTGAAATTTTATTGATGAATTTTTTTTTTGGAAGACTAAAAAATATGCTCAATCACTCCCTCAAATATCATTATTTTATTGCCACTTTTTCTATAGAAAAAAACTAGCCAAAAAATGCCTTTTTTTTTATACTTTTACAGTGGTGTTACCCCTTAAGGTAATCCTAATGGTAGATCCAAATGATCTACTTTTGTTTTTTAATTTTTCCAAATTGTCATAAATATTCTAATTATTTCGATCGTATAACATTTTACTGTTATTAAAACGATATCCACAATGGTGAATTTTTATTGAATAATATTATAAACATCCAATACTGTTCCGAATTTGACCGACACTGTCCCAGCATCGAGGACTGGGATTGGAGGATCCACGGATTTCAAATACCAATATGGCTGCCATTCATGTTTTCATGTAATTAATTGAATTAATCGTCACTATCAGTCTGGTACCATGCACTTTTCATGATTTCGAAAATGAATAGACATTCTGATGACCAAGAATATATAGAGTTATATGAGCAAAAAATAGGTCTGTCACCATGAATTGTTGCAATGCAACTGAAACTGAACCTCGCTTATGGAGTTCTAATGTTAATTTAATTTTTTCCAAAAATTAATTTTGGCCTTATTCGTCTGGTAACATGGGGTAAACTAAATTTTGAAGAAATCTCCTCATGCTACTCTGGGGGAAGGGGGTAAGGGTTAAAAAAAACACTTTTTTACGATTTTTTCTAGACGTATGGATTGAGCAGATTTATTCAAAGCTTTTGCACATTATTAAGCATGGATTCAACAACATTGAGTAATTTTTTCATGCGAAAATATCCGCTGGTGACGGAGCTTTTCCAAGAACGTTCCTTTGAAATAGACGATTTGCGGTGAGCACTGTATCTCAGCTAGAAATTATCAGAAATAAAAAACCATTGAAATTCAGTCAAAGTATCATCAAATCCTCCCCCCAACGATCTCTGATCATTTTTTTTTCTACATCAAGAGGGTTTTCCACCTGCAAAATGGCGCAATTTTTCGTAAACAAATAGCAGTTTTTACTTTAAATGACCACCAAATAATGAAAAATGAAAAAAAAAATAATCAGAGATCGTTGGGGAGAAGATTTAATGATACTTTGACTAAATTTCAATGGTTTTTTATTTCTGATAATTTCCAGCTGAGATACAGTGATCACCGCAAATCGTCTATTTCAAGGAAAAGTTCTTGAAAAAGCTCCGTCACCGACTTGTTTGTGGATATTTTCGCATAAAAAAATTACTCAATGTTGTTGAATCCATACCTAATAATGTTCAAAAGGTTTCAATAAATTTGCTCAATCCATACGTCTAAAAAAAAAAAATCCGTAAAAAAAAGGTTTTTTTTTCACGCGTTAACCCTTACCCCCTCTTAAAGAGGAATTTCTAAAAAAAAAAAAGAAAAAATAGGGAAATAGAGACGATCTTTTCGACTGAACTGGGGCTTGCTCTTGACACACGCCTGAATTATTGGGGCTTGGCCGACGGAAAGAAAAGAGCCGAAGCCGTCGGCAGATACGAGATTGCGCGTTACCTCAAAACCTCAGGCTTTGAAAACCACACGAATCTACAGTTTAGACTTCTCCCATTTCTTCGTGTATTTCACTCTGATTTTTTATGTATTTATTTTTATTTTTTTTTCATCCTTTATAATGTACATAAAAAAATTCACCTCTATTTTGAGGCTTGGGCTTTTGGCTACGGCCTCTGGTCCTTCGAGATTTTTCTCCTTCCTATCCGATTAATTCCGTCCCGGAGATTCTCTCTGGCTTCGTGCCTAGAGATGCTGAAGAGAATAAATGTAACAAATTGGTACTTGAAGTTCATTTCATCGTGAATATAATAAGGTTTTGTGTGTACGTCTTACACACAGGGCACATGTTATAATTCTCTTTGTTCTTTGTAACTGTTATCTCTTCTAGGGTCCTCTATTTGCAACTTTATTTTTTTTTTAATACGTTGTAGTGGCGAAGAGGTAAAAAATGGGATAATTCAATTTTTTTGAAAATATCTCGGAAACTAATGGAGATACGCTCTTCTAGTCAAAATTTGTTTTGTGGAGAATTGCAAGAGCTACCAGTAAGGATTGAGGAAAAATCGCACTATCTCGCTTAGTTTTAGAGGTATTCTGAGAAAAAGATAAAAAAATTAACTGATCCTATTTTTTTTGTTATTTTTGAAGAATATCTCAGGAATCAATAGAGAAATGCCCTTTTTCCGAAGACAGTTTTGTAAAGAATTTGAAAAATTGCAAAAAATATTTCTATGGAAATTTTCCTATCTCGTTCAGTTTCCGAAATATTCTCAGAGAAAGAGGAACAAGAATCGACTTGTCCGATGTTTGAAAATTCATTTTTGAAGAATCCCTTGAGAACTACGCCCTTTTTACGCTTATCAATTTGTGTATTGAATTTGGAGAGGTGCAAAAATGTATTTGAGCAAAATCGCTCTCTCTCGCTTAGCTTCCGGAACATTTCTAAAAAAAAGTGGAAAAAAACGATTTTTTCTATTTTTTCAAATTTATTTTCGATGAATATCTTGGAAACCATTGGAGATTCGCTTTTTTATCTTCAATCTATTTCTCTAGCTCTTGAAATTCTTTATAATAACCGTTCTAGATGAAATGGCTCTATCTCGCTTAGTTTCCAAAATATTTCATTGGGTTTGAAAAAGAAGTCGATTTCTCCTCTGTCATCTCTTCATTAAAAAATTCCTGGAGATAGGCCCTTTTTGTCTCGATCCATTTTTATAGCTCTCGAAATTCTCTACAAAACCGTCTGAGAGTAGAAAGGGCGTATCTCCATCATTTACCGCAAGATTCCATGAAAAATAATCACAAAAATGAACCGAATTGTCTAACTTCTTCACAATTCGATTTTTTTCATCACCTTTTTTCCATAATATTTCCAAAAATCCGTGAGATTCATCCTCTTTACTTTGAACCATTTTTGTAGCCTTGAAATTCTCTACAAAACCATTTCTGGACAAAAACGGCGTATCTCTATTAGTTTCCGAGATATTATATTGAAAATAGAAGAAAAATCGATTTTTCCTCTTTCACCACTTCGCCAGACAATTTTTTTTCTTCATTTTTTTTCCCAAATATTGCGGAAACTAAGCGAGATACGCCCTTTTTGCTGCAATCCCTGTTTTTTATTCCTTGAAGTTCAATAAGGACGTATCTCCATTAGTTTCCGAGATATTCCATTGAGGATAATTACAAAAATAAATCAGTTCTCCTTCGCCTCTTCACAACTAATTTTTTCTTTTTTTCTCCTTTTTCAAATCCTCTCCACTGCTATTTTTTACTCAGTTTTTTTTTCCTATCATCTCTCGTTGTCATCGCAGATGCTTCCGGCTCGTGGATTTTCACGGTTCCGGGGGCAGCGGATCGGTGAGGATAGATTTGCTGAAAAAAAATAGGGAGAAAGATTGAAGATGAAAATTCTTTCTTCTCTCTTGTAGTTTTCGAGCCTTCCAGAGAATCCCAGGACGATTCGGACGGATTAAAAGCCTTCGGGGGCTTCCTCGCACTGGACAATTCGAGATTAATAACGTCCTTCTTCTTTTTTTACTCTTCACTGTCTCTTCAATTTTTTTTTAACGTTTCATTTCAATGTTCGAATCATTAGAAATGAATTCAATGCAGTTGCTCGTGTTGGGGGAAATTTTTTTAATTAAAGCCTTTTTTTTGGCAATTGTCTTTTTTTTTGTTGAGGGGAATTCCAATTTTTATAGGTTTTGCACAGGTTATTTATTCAATTTTTTTTTGTTACTTCAACTCTCATTGTGAAAAAGTTTTTCTGTGGCGATGTATCGAATATATAATGCAGTAACCAGGGGTTGAGCGTTTGTTGAGGGGCGAAAAAAGTTTCGAGGGCTTGACGATGAGTAGTAGTGAGGTTTATGGGTAAAAAGGGAAAAACGGTCAACGACCAGTACAAATATACAGTAATTCAGTAGTGAAGAGATGAAACAGTAGATTTTTTTCGGATATTTTTAATGAAAATATTTCGGAAATGGGTAGAGATACGCTATTTTTACTCTTAAATATTTTTGTCGAGAATTCCAAGAGCTATAAAAAGGATGAGGGTAAAAAAGGGCGTATGACCATTGATTTGCGAGATATTCTGAAAAAAAGAAAAACAAAAATTGAACTATTCTGTTTTTTTTGTTATTAAGAAGTCCATCTTTTGTCATTTTTTTTTGAGAATATCTCGGAAACTGAGTGACATAGAGTGATTCTGTCTCAATCCTTTTTACAGCTCTTGAAATTCTCCACAAAAAACGATTCAGACAATTCTGTTTTTAATTTTTTCTATAAAAAATCAAAATTTTAGTTTTTAGTTCATTGAGAATATATCAGAATTTATGTGAGATAGAGCGATTTTGCCTTGAAACTTTTTTGTAGAGAATTTTGGAAGGTACAAAAAAGAATTCTGGCACGATTACTTCTCGCTTTAGAGATTTGTCAACGAAAAAAAATGAACGTATTCTCTTTTTGATTTTATCCACAAAAAATCCATTGTTTTGTTATTAGTTTTCTAAAAATATCTCAAAAACTAATGGAGATACGCCTCTTTTGATCAAATCCTGTTTCGTAATAGTTGAAATTTTTTACAAAAGATGATGAAAACAAAACTGCCCTATTTCCCTTAATTTCCGAGATATTTTCAAGAAGAGAAGAGCAAAAATCGATTTATTCTGTTTTTCATTTTATCCAGGTAGAGTTTTTTCAAATTATCTTTTAAGAATATCAGAAACTAAAGGAGATACGCCTTTCTTATCCCAATTCTCTTTGTAGCTCTTGAGATTCTCTGCAGAAAAACAATTTTTAAAAAATCACTCTATCTCGCTTAGTTTCCGAGATATTTTGAAAAAAAAGATTTAAAAATGAACTTTGCTTTATCTTTTTACTACTGAATTCTAGTTCACTACTGTTCAACATCGTTTAATATTTTTTTCTTGATTTACTTGGAATATTTGTGATGTTTTTATAGCTTTGGAATAATGGTTCTAAAGTTATTTTAAAGAGTTTGGTCATTTGGTTCTGAAGATATGAATTATAATTTCTTTATTTCTCTGCGGGAAATTCTGAGTAACTTCAGGTTTTATGTGGTTTTTTTCTTATCGTACACAATAAAACCAAAGCCATAAATTCAGAGGAAAATAAATATCAGTTTTTCAATATCCTTCGAATGGTTAAATTTTTTTTTCTAAACTTTTTTTTATTGATTCAAAGGTTACGAGAGATGAAATTCTAGTTCTTGATGAGTTTTCACAGAATATCTGAAATTCAGCAGCTGTTGAGGCTTTTTTTGATATTCTTTCCTGAAATTTGAACATTTTCGTCACGGATTAAACGACAAAACTAAAAAAAAATAGAGATTCCTTTCGAAAAAATTAATTGCAAGATTTGGTCGAACTTCGGTAAATCGGATCGAAATTCTATCACGCCTGAATCTGATTGGTTGATCGGAATCACGAGTTGCGCGGGATTTTATTCAAAATATCTGTGAGAGCGATAGAAAAAGACGATTAGAGCTACACTCTCGTGGCAAATTTGAGATTTAATTATATAAACGCAGTTAAACAAAAAAAATAATGTTTGGTATACTGAGAAAAAGAAATACAGTCGAACCTGGATAAGCGAGAGTTGAAGGGGACGGGAAATTTTTCTCTCTTATAGAGGTTTCTCACTTATCCGAGTTTCTCACTTACAGAGGTGCAAGAGAAATTTCTCTCACTTACAGAGGTATGAAAAAGTGCGGGTGCCAAATATGTAAATAAAACGTAATTATATTTCTTATTTACATTGCAAGTATATAAACAATGTAATTTTGATTGATCCATTCTAAAAGACAGTTCTCAACGTCAGGAAACTCAGACAGTCGGCTCCGCTTAATATTTCCATATCCTCCAGACCACTGAGATTTAACAGAATCTTTGAACTTTATTATTCTATAAAAGGTAGACTCTGGCAAATCAGACTCATTAAGGATTTCCTTTCGCAATTTGCCGGCCTCGAATGCATTTACAATTTTTAGTTTATCACTCAATGAATATGCTTTAATTTTGCGTTTCGGCATTTCAATAACGTAACAAACTTTCCTCAGCGAATGATACTCAGTAACTGTAATGAGTAATCAATAACTTGCAAAATAAACTACTATACACATTGTGTTCATGAAATTTACGAGACGTTTTAAGCAAAAGAAAACAAATTCATTTGACTCTCGCTTATAGAGGTAAAGGGCGAGAGATAGTCTCAATTATAGAGGTTTGGATATGGAAAATGACTCTCTGATAAAGAGGTTTTTATTTCTCACTTAAAGAGGTTTTCGTGGGTGGAAATGAAGGGACCCGCTAATTATTCTCACTTATCCAGTTTTCTCGCTTATCCAGGTCTCGCTTATCCAGGTTCGACTGTAGTAGTAAAAACAATTAAATGTTGATGTCATTAATCTTTAGTAAATATTTTTTTGAAATAATTAAAAAAGCTGTTGAAGTTACTGAATTGAGTCAATTTGAGTAGTTAATCTATTTGAATTAACTAAATTCAGTAAAGTCAACAACTTTTTTAATTATTTCAAAAAAATATTTGCTAAGGACCAATGGCCTCAGTGTTTGATAGTTTTCACCACTATTTTTTTTCTCAGTGTAGTAAAATATCGTGTATAATATGTTGTATTTTTCCCCATTAATAGAAACAACCATCCATGATTTAACAGAAGAAGAATTTATTTTTTGAGTTTCAAAAAATGATAACGCATGAAAACATACATTTGTCAGGACTGGAATTGGTCCAAGAGTAGGTTCTTCGGGTTCATCTGTAGAGATATCCCTCTACAGTGAATAGATTCTTTAACTCGGTGATTCTTTAAAGAAGAGTGAATATTCATTTAATTTAAATGATCAATTAATATCCATTATTATATATAATAAAATATAAAGATAACAGGTACCAGTCTCCGAGGTGACTGATTGAGAACTGACCTAACGAACATCAGTGAGTTCGATATTTATAGTCAATTATCAGTGTCACTTTGCAACATGATTAAACATGTAGCAGTATGACGCTGAGTAAAATAATATGTGTAGTCACGAAACACTGAGTCAAATAATATGTGAAGTAAGTTGAACTCATTAATGTGTTCAGCTTCTTCACTGTTACATAAAACAATAACAATGATTATGAGACATAACACATTAGTATTGGATAGGTTGATGTCACAATTGGCTGGGTGCACGTGAAGCGCGTGCCACAATCTAGTTCTATGAATATTTTGAAATAACTTGAAAATTGAATTAATTTTTTAAAATTAATTTCCCCAAAAGTTCTGATTCGTTTTCACAGTGAAAGACTTAATGAAAAAATCTGTAAAAATTGGAGAACTGCTTTATTATGTCTCCATCGTTGCCTAATTTTTTCAAATTTTTGAATGATGATCTTCACTCTGAAAAAAATTCCAGTACATTTGGTTTAACTTGTGATCAGTGAAGAGGTGAAAAAATCAATTTTTCCATTCATCTCTTCAGAATATCTCAGAAGATAATGGAGATACACCTCTTTCATCCCAATCCACTTCTGCAGCTTTTACAATTATTCAAAAAATAAAAGTAAAATTGCTCTATCTTGCTTAGATATTCTCAAAAAATAATTAAAAGAAAAAAATGATCTAAAAATAAGTCTATTTTTTTGTCGTTATTTTTCTGAAAATATCTTGGAAACTAAGCGAGATAGAGCGATTTTGCCGGAATCCTTTTTGGTAGAGATTTCAAGAGCTATAAAAAACAATTCGGGCAAAAAGAGCGTATCTCCATTAGTTTTCGAAAGATTCTTGAAAAATTATTGAAAAAATATTCAATAGTTCGTAGAAAAAATTCAATCAATAATTCATACCAAATGATTCAGAAATTTTTTTCAGTATGAAAAGCTCTCCAAAGAAAACTGAAAAAATTGAGAAAATGCTCAACTCTGTTTCCATAATTGTTGAATTATATCAAAATTTTTCACATAGGCATTCTCTTGAAAATAATTATTTATCCTCGCTTTCTTCTATCAATTGTTTTTTTGTCAGTTATTTCTATTAATATTTCGGAAACTATTGGAGATATGACTTTTTTGCCCCAATGCTTCTCTGTAGAGAATTTCAAGAGCTATAAAAATAATAGATTCCAGCAAAAAGAGCGTATATTCATTAGTTTCCGAGATATTTTCGAAAAATTATTCACCAAAAAAGTCAATCATTCATACGAAAAATTTCATCAATAAAATCAATATTCAAAAAATCCCCGATTTCATTATTTTTCAAATTAATTTTCTTTCCTCTCCAATATTCAATTGAATCATTCGTAAAATCTTGTAAATATGTATGAATTTTTTTTCTCCAATATTTGCATGAAAATGGTTAATTGAAAGTGGGATAAGAGAATAATTTTTTTTTTAATGCAAATTCATTATTTGATTTGAAATGTAAAAAGTTTTTCCTTCATCTCGTACTCTCTTTTGACATTTGAATACAAAAAAGATTGGAAAGAAGATGAGGACTGACAGAAATGTAATAATTTGAATGACATGAAAATTTTATCTTGCACTGGAATTACTGGAGCTCTATTATCGGAGAATTTCTGAGGATATATATATATATATATATATATATATTTTTCATGGAGGATGATGAAGGATAAGTGGCATGTGGAGGGGAGATGAGTCAGTGATTTTAGAGGTGAATTTCAGATTTTCATGAATCATGAAAAAATCGAGAGATTTATTAAATTGAACGTTTTTTTTATCGAATTTCAGACAGTTTTATGATTTAATAATTTTAGAGATGAGAGAAAGATTTTTGGGCTTTTTTTTGCTTTTTATGATTTAATTTTCGTTTTATTTCTGAAAAATAATGTATTTGTCGATCTTTCTTTGAGTATATTCCGGAAACTAAGCGAGATAGAGCAGTTTTTCTGGAATCCTTTTTTTGTGGAGAATTCCAAGAACTACAGAAAGTGTCCTTATGAAAATTACACTATCTCATTTAGCTTCCGAGATATTTTTGAAAACTTTTCGACAGAAAAAATCGATTTATAACTCTCTTTTTTTTTATGGATTTCTGAGGCTATTGGGGAAATTAATGGGGATACAACTGGAGATGGAGGTATTTTGATGATTTTAGTGGAAAACATGTGTCGGTAGACTTTTCGAGGATTTTTTGAAAATTCAAACCTTTTTGGAGGAATTTGGGGTCAAATTTGAGTTCTTAAAGAATTACGGTTTTTCGGAGATTTCTACTGTCATAATTGGAAAATCAGAAAGAAGGTGAAAGGTGGGCTCATTCGCCACTGATGTATAGGGTTTCAAATCTTTTCTTGATGATTTTTCAAATAGTTATGGAAATAAAATTGATTTTCATGAAACGTGTTATAAATTAATGAAAAAGCTTTAAAAATAAATTCAAAACCCTCTGAATCGATGAGAAATGATCTCACCTTTCCACTGGTTTTCAACTTTTTGTGCTACGACAATTAGTACCCAACATACCCCTAAAAAACTGGAAATTTTTGAGAATCGGAAAAGTTTGACTCCCAAATCGAAAAAAGGTTCGAATTTTCAAAAAATCTCAAAAAGTAGCTTGTGAAATATGATTTCCACCTGAAACTTCTTCAGCTTTTCATCCGACATTATCAAAAAAAAAAAATCTATCTAACCCCCCCCCCCTATTTATGAATGAATTCAATAGCAAAGAGGTGAAACAGAATAAGTCCTTTTCTTCTCGATAATTTTTAGCAGAACATCGGCAAAAAAATTGGCTCTTTTTGTTGAATAAAAATCCTCTTTTTCCCAGTTCCTCGTGTTAATCCAATTCTCTCTTTTTCTTCATGATAATAAAAAAAAGAGATATACCATCCTTTTCACATTATTTTCTTTGATTTATTACGCAAAACATGAACTCGGATAGTCCGAACACAAGAAGAGTCTATTAGATTGAAAGCTTTTTTTCCTCGTATTCAAAGAGAATAAGTTCAATAGAAAATCCTCGATGTGTGTAGATATCTCATGTATGAAACTCGCGTAGTAACCAAAGGAATATATGAAGTAATTGAATTTCATATTAAATTCCTCCATTCACGGAATATCGTTATCGGGAAAATCGAAGCAAAATAGACCACTTGAGTAAAATAATTTTTAGAATTCTTCTTTGGGGAGAAATTTTTTTTGAAAAAATCTGAAAAAATTTCAGAAGCTGCTCTCACATGTCTTCTTTGTCGTTGAATTTTTCCGAATTTTTTTATCGTATTGTCTTTGTTCTAGAAAATCCCGGTTCATTTTGTAAAGCAGCTCCATTTTTCCAGGATTTTTCATGCTTTCATTTATTACCTTTACTTTGTTAATCCGAGTTTTTCTCTTTATTTATGTCACTTCCCATTCAGTGCCATTGCTCTGAATTTTTTTTATTATTTTTCTTGTGAAGAGAGTACAAGAAATGAGCGTGGGGATTAATTTATTAGACTCGTAACATCGATTCTCTCAGCCATGAGAAAAAGGGGAGAAATATATATACTGGATCTGGCAATGATTGAAAACACTTGAAATAATTAATGAATATTAATTATTCTTTCTGTCGGATTTTTCTTCTCTTTTCATAATTCAGTAGTAAAGAGGTGAAATAGGATAAAGTGACATAAAAATAATTATTCAGGAATTTTTTTTAAAGTAAAGGATTTTCCGGAAAAATCTGAAAAAAATTGAGAAGATGCTCCATCTCATCTCCATCACTGTTGAATTTTCTTGGAATTTTCCATGGTAAATAATTTAGTGAAGGCGTAAAAAGGACAAATCGACCAAAAAAATGATTAAGAAATTTTTTTCAATGCGAAAGATTCTTCGAAAAAATCCTAAACAATTTGAGAAGATGCGCCAACGTGATTTGACTGTTGAATTTTTTCCAACTTTTCATACAGGTTCCCCAAAAAGAAAATTCATTGACCCTCAGTCTCTCGTATCACAATCCTTCCCATTAATTGATTCTGCTCACGACTCCATCTCCCATCAACTCCCCCAACTTTTATTCGTGCTCGACTTTTCTTTCCCCCATCCGCGTCCATGTGTTTCGCCTTTGATTTATCGCCTCGAAAATATGTTCAGAGAAGATAAACACAGACGAAAAAAGAAAGTGCCAAAACAAAGAGACTAAAATATCAAGAACAAAAGATAAAAAAAAATAAAAATAAAAATTGTCTATTATTCTGAATTGAATTATCGATCAAGCGAAACGAGACACACATTGTGGCTTGTGGCCTTTGAATGTAGAGGGCGTTGCACAGTAAATGCTTGTACTGTAAAGAGAAGCAGCAAGATCGTGCGAATAGTTGGCATGCCACCTCTCCATCTTCGGCGATCCGATAAGATAAGGAGGAACGGGTCCCGGTAGTCGAATGGAAGTGTTTTCATCCTCTCTCTCTTGCTCTTCTCTTCGATTCGTGATGCCATCCATACTCAAATGCCTACGAAAAGCCGAGAAGAATGAGACTTTTCAACGATTGTATATGCCGAGGTAAAAAGCCACTTTATTCCAATTGTATTCTTTTATCTAAAACGCCACCCAAAAGTGTCCATCTCAGTTACTCCTATTTTTTCCCAATTCTTCTCATATATTACGAGTATCTATTCTTGCTGTGAAAAATATATCTACGAGACGAGAATTTTTATAAAATAGTGCTCATTGCTAATGTCAACTTCAGTAAAACTCGAATATTTTATCGTTTTTGCTACTGATTTTTGTGCTTTTCAGAGGATATCTCGGAGAGGGAGGAAGATAGGACCATTCTGTCTGAAATGTTCCTTGCAGAAAATTTTGGAGAGCTACAAAAAAAATATCCACGAGAATTTCTCTATCTCGCTTAGTTTTTGAGATATTCTTCAAAAACTTATGAAAAAGTGCTTTTTTCTGTTTTTACCTTGTTGCTACTGAATTTTGATTTTTTTGAGAATATCGCCCTTTCTTCCTTGCCTTTTTTACGTAGAAAATTCTAAAAGCTACAGAAGAGGATTCATGCAAAATTGCTCTATCGCCGAAAGTTTCCCAGATGTCGTCATCTTAGAAACAAAGGGGCGTAAGTGTTATCCTCATACACAGCACTTTCCGCCTCTCTGTTTCTAAGGTGACGATATTTTCAAGAAAGGATTGGAAGAAAAAATCTATGTGAGAAACATTTATTTTTTGTCTTTAATTCTCCGAAACTGTCTCAGAAAGTAAGCGAAGTAGATTGATTTTGATTGAATCCCTTTTTGTAGCTCTTAAAATTTCCTACAGAAAAGGATTCAAGTAAAATCGGCCTATCTCCATTATTTTCCGAAAGATCTACCAAAAACATGACAAAACCTAGATTCATTCTATTTTCACCTTTTGAACTCTGAATTTTTTAAGAATATTCCCTGAACTAAAAGGGATAGCGCGATGTAGTATTTCTTCATCTAAAATACCACCAAAAATGTCCATCTCAATTTCCGTTATTTTTTATCCCTTTATTTTTCTCATACATTAACATTATCTGTATTTTACTGTGAAAAATACCTCAGTACGAGCCAAGAATTTTTATAAAATTATGCCCATTTCCAACGCCAACTCTACTAAAACTTGAATACGTCAGTGTCACTTTCTCAATTTTTTTTTATCACCTGTTATTCATTTTGGGGAAAATATTAGGGTTTAAGGTAGTATCCTAGCAAACTCGAGTGCAGTTAACGTCTTTTTTTTTGCTGCCATATCGAAGACGATAATTTTTTACATTTTTCTGAATTTTTTCATATTTTTTGTCCATGTAGTTTATGGGACATGAATTATCGAAGTTCCTGAAAATAGCGGGGGTGGGGATGAAACGCCCTAAATTGAACAGAAATAACGAAATTGCTAAAAAATCACAGGGTTGACCCATCATCTAAAAACAATTGCCGAAAAGAACAGCATTTCAACTAAATAATAGAAGAAAAAATATTCAATTATTATTATACACGGGAAGAATATTATAATTTTTTTTACAAATCTCACATAGTAATTTGTATTAAAAAACATTGTACTGGTGAACCATACCAGTCATATATTAAAATTTGCGATACAGCATAGTAAATTTAAATTTAAGTCGGCAACACATAAAGAAATATTCTTATCTCACATAGTAAAATTTCTTCAGTAAGTCCTTGGGAAAATTTTTTTGTAGATTTTAATTTTCATATTTTGTAAAATTAAAAATTTTCATACACTCTAACAGTTTCAATTAGTTTTACTCGAATTTATATTGAACATAGTAATTTTTATTCTACAGCAGTAGATTATTATTTTTGTTCTGAGTGATTTTTCAACTCCCCGCAAACAAAAAATGAAACAAAAAAAAATTAAAATGTCGCATAATAAATATTGTGATGCAATATATCTCTTCTAACTTTGAATAATTTTTCCTATTGTCCATAGTTTTCCTCAAATTTCAACAAAATAGGAATTAAAAATTAGAGATTTTTTTACTAAGCAAATCAAAAATTACTATATTCAATGTGAAAAAAAAAATGAAAAACACTGTGATTAAAAAAACTATCAGAAGAAAAACCATCATAATACCAGTATGGTCCACCAGTATTATGCGAACATAGTAATTCTCCTAACAATATTTTTTCCGTGTAGTTATTGAGAAATTTTAATTAGAAAGTAGTCGTAACTGAGAGGCAAATCTCTCTCTATCTCATGCATGTGATAGGAGATTGATGTGAAGAAGATTCGAGAAAAAAATATTATATTCACCAGCTGAAGATATGACGTTCGAACAGTTTAATCACTTTTACGGGTAAATTAAAATACGTTTCGCTGAATTAACAGCAATTAATTGGAAACTAATCTAATAATCCTTATTTCTTTCTGTTTTATCGACCGTACTCTGAGACACTATCTTAATGCTATCTTTTTTTCCTAGTTCCCTCGCGTTTTTTGAAGCATCAGGCAGACGCTGAAAAATTAATTGGTTGAAAAATTACAGGAACGTTACACACTTTGAAGCACTTGTAAAACATTGTACCTCGTTTTGCGTTTTTTTCTCCATTTTCTTCTTTACTATTTGAGAGAGACAGAAAGAGACGGTGGAAAAGTGGGTCACATGAAAATTATCTCAAAGAGCTCTCTCAAGTGTGAAAAAAACTTCAAACGTATTGATTGTGTAACTTCATTGGCCAAAGTGACAAGTTAATTTTCATTTTTATTATTATTATTATTTTTTAAGGGATAAATAGGGGAAATTCATAATTGATGTTGAAATTTTATCCGAAAGCTTTTGGAACATTGTAATCGCGGATGGCTCTGCAAACAAAATCAAAGAAGCATTAAAAGTGTCAAAACAATGTGACAGTATTACAGACTGAGTTTTATTCGTTCGGAAATTTATTTCACTCGTGAAACGAGAAAAAAGAGGAATTTCGAACTAAAATGTTTTCGAGAGAAATTCTACTTTTTTTTTTTTGCCTGAATTGATGAATTTATTTGTTTGTAATTGTTCTTTGGGAATATCTAAAAGAGTAAGCGAGATACGGTGATGAGGAGAAAGAAGGCGTATTTCCATTAGTTTCCGGATTATTCAAAAAAAATTGTTTAAAAAAAAATTTATAGAAAAATTCGATTTTTCATCAATTGTTTTTTGACAATATCTCGGAAATTGAGCGAAATAGGGCAATTTTGTGCGCATAATTTCTCTGTAGCTTCTGAAATTCTCTACAAAAAAGGATTGGGATGAAAAGTATTTCCATTAGTTCCCGATTTATTTTGAAGAAATTATTAAAAAAGAAAAATTATCAAAAAATTCGATCTTTTTTAACAATTCTTTGTAGAAATCTTGGAAATTAAGCGAGATAGGACGATTTTCCCAAATCTTTTTCTATCGAAAATTTCAAGAACTCTAGAATGCCAACTGAGTAAAGAGAGCGTATCTCCATTAGTTTCTGGGATATTCTCAAAAAATAATTGAAACAAAGAAATTCAGAATAAGTCGGTTTTCAATGAAGATCCCAGAAACTAGTGGAGATCCGCTTTTTTCACTTGAAATCTTTTTTCTCTAAAATTTCAAGAGCTACAAAAAAGGATTCACGTGAAATTGCTCTGTCTCTTTTAGTTTCTGAGATATTTTCAAAAAAACCATCGAAACAAAAAATTTCTAAAATAACCCAATTTGATGTCATTCGTTTTTAACGAAAATTTCAGAAACCGAACGAGATAGAACTATTGGAAACCGAATCCTTCTTCACAGAAAATTTCAAGCACCATAAAAAAGGATTCGTACAAAATCACTCGCTTAGTTTCCGAAATATGCTCCAAAGAAAATAAAAAAAAATTCTTCACTCCTAAATTTTTATTCTCTCCACATTTCAAAAAATTGTATTAACCTCTTCAGCATTTATTGACTTCTTTCTATTGCCTTTTTTAATTAATTCCCAACAAAGCGCTAAAAACTAGTAAAACAATCCAAATAATACAGAACCCAAATCTCTACAAAAAAAAAAAGCATGCAAAAAGGGCGTATGTCCCTTATTTTGCAAGATATTCTTACAAAATCTTTTTTTTTTCGTTCCTAATGAATATCTCAAAAAAATAAGGGACATACGTTCTTTTTACCCTAATCCTATTTGTAGATTTTAAAATTCCCCACAAGAAAGTCTCAGACAAAAATCACTTCATATCCCTTAATTTCCAAAATACTCCCCAAAAAATTTTCATTTTCTTCCAATTTCAAAAACGCCCATTCATCCCTTCAGCATTACTTGACCTTTCCCTATTGCCCCTTTCAATTAATCTCCAACAAAACCAAAACCAATTCTAAGAACCAGTAGAACAACCTAAATAAAATAAAAGAATTGGATTAAATCAATTTACTGCCTTTTGACCTTTGTATTGCTCCAAATCAAAACCTCGATTCAATATTTCATTCAAATCTACAAAAATAAACTTTCCCCCTCGAAGACTGTAGAAACGATGGAAATCATTTCCTTCCTATCGGTTATCGATAAAACCTCACAATAATAAAATAATCATAACAATAATTCGCGGTACTAATGAGTCTGAGAATAGAATTCACCGGAAAATTTTTTATTTTTTTTTCTCCGGGAAATTATTGAGGAGGTTGAATAAAGAGACGGAAAGACTCGAAAATTTAAGGGGGATGAAGATTGACTGAAGGGGGGAGGGGAGGGGGGTGGAACCAGGTTTCGACCAAAAAAGAAAAGGGAAAGAAAAGAGCGTATCTCCCTTATTTTCCAAGATATTCTAAAAAAAAAAAAATTATAAAAAAATTATCTAGAAAAAGTTTATTTTTTTCCACTTATTTTTTGAAAATAAGCGAGATGGAGCGATTTTATCTGGATCTTTTTTCGTAGCTCTTCAAATTCACTACAAAAAAGGATGAGAGTTAAAGAAGGCGTATCTCCATTATTTTCCCCTATTTTTTACCCCTTTATTTGAGAATTGGACAAAGAGACGAGAGGCATCGAAAATTCAAGGGGAAAGATTGACCGAAGAGGGAGGGGGGGAAGGGGGAGACCGGGTTTTATATCGATTTGACATGGCCCAGGTCCCGCCCACGAGATTTGCCAATCTCGTGAAGAAGAAATTGGAAAAGTTCGTACTGGATCATCCGCATGAGTTTGAGGTTGACGCCACCGATGCTAGAGTAATATTTTATTAGTTCAGGAGAATAAGAAAAAAAAAGAAAGCGGGGTAAATTCAGGACAAGTTTTTTTGAAACTCTCCCGAGAGTCTAGTCGAAATTTTTTTTTTTTTTTTCTACTTTTCTCGAGTTTTCTTTGTCATTGTCAACAAGGATTTTCGCAGGATCTGTCCCCAATGCATTGTAGGGACGAAATTGATTTTTCTAGGGATCAGATCTGGTTTATTTTGCTTCTGTTCTTTTCTAGAAGAACTGGGAGATTGTAGTTTTTTAGTTGGGATTTTTTTGGGGGTTGAATTTATGTGGTGATTCTGGATAATTGGTTGAAGATAGAGGTTTTTTGATGATTCCAGTGGAAAGCTGAGAGAATTTCACGTAAAAATCATGTGCCGGAAGACTTTTTGGGGATTTTCAAAAAATTCGAACATTGGGGGGGGGGGGGGGGGAAGGATTTTGGGGTCAAATTTGTATGTTTCGAGAATTTAACTCTATCTCCCTCAGTTTCCAAAATTCTCCCAAAAAACCGTAAAAACGGTCAAAATCACCTTTATTTCAACTTTTTATTCTCTGAATCGATTCTCAAACTAAAACCCACTTCTTACGGATTACAGGAGAGTCACGTGGTATCCTGAGCTGCTACAAATGTGGCCAGTACAATGACGGTGTTGGTAGCATAACACCCTGCATCAATTCGACCGCTCAAATGCATCTCCAGGAGTGTCCAACCTCATCTAAATGGTGCATCGTGAGTATCGATCTATTCCACTTTACACTCGGAGGCTTTCCCCTCTCCCCCCCCCCCCCCCCCTCTCTCTCTCTCTCTTGCATTTTCTTCCATTTCACTCTCATCATCTGCCTAACGTTTTCGAGGGCACAGAGATGGGAGGAAAGGCGAACGAGATGCAGAACTGTTTGAGGAGGGGGTGGTGGTGGGGAAAAACGGGGGGGGGGGGGGGGGAGTGTGGGGCCTTATGTGTATCTGTGTCTCAGTCATTTTGAAATATTCATAAGTACCAGAATTGGACGGCAGCATGATGCCTATGCTTTATGGACGTACGTGAGCTGGGGCGAGTCTCAATATATACATATAAATATATGTATACGTAGAGTATTTGGAGGGAAAAACCGAAACGGATGGAAAATGCCGGAGCTTATGACGCGCTTCAACCACTAACGAGAGTTGGCGTATCGTTGCGCATTCTGAGGCTTTATAATAAATTGCAGAATTTTTTTTCTTTGTGGATGGAGAGTTCTTGAGTTTTGGAGGATCCCTTTGAATGGGTGGTAATGGATTATTCGTTTTTTTTTTTCATGGTTTTTTGGGGGAAAGCGTGAAAACTAAGAAGTAGAGCAATTTTGCTTCGATACTTTTTCGTAGCAAATTTCAAGACCTCCAAAAAAAAAGTTTCCACAAAAATTTCATTTTCTCACCCAATTTCCGGAATATTCTTCAAAAATTATTTGAAACAAATAAATTGATCCTCGATCAATTTTTTCCTTCGAATAATTTTTTAATAATATTTTGGAAATAGAACGAGATTTAGCGATTTTATTCTTTTCTTTTTTTGGAGCTCTTGAAATTCTCTACAAAACTTTCTTTGGGCAAAAAAACGTATGTCCATTAGTTTCCGAGATATTCTCAAAAAATTAAAAAGAAAAATCGAATTATTTTGATTTACGTTCTTGAGTTATTGAGGAAATTGGATTTTTCTGCTGAACATTCATCAAAATGTGTTTTTTGCCTGTCTCTTAGTATTTTGACATTACGATTCAGTGTAAAAATTCTCATGAATCAAACATTTTTGGTGGAATTTATCAATTTTTTATATATTATTATTATTATTATTCAGCAGTAGATTTAACTGAAGGAATTTTTATGTATTTCTCTTTGGCCATGGGGATGAAGTCTTGAAATATTGAGCAAAGGCTTATGGTAATTTCTCCATATTCTCAACATTTATCTTCTGGAAGAGATAAAAATACTGTTGAATAAAAAAATCATTTTATTCATTTTTTTTCTTCTTTAATGAAAATTCATAAACATCAGATTGAAGGAACGAAGAATTTGCAGAAAAAAATCATTAAATTGAAAAAATGAATTAATTTCATTGTATCAATATGAATTGAAACATAATTTGAATGAATATTCAATTGTCGAGAATTGATTGAATGTGAGAGACTCTTTCATTTAACTTTCATTCGATTTCAGTAGAATGAAAATTCAATTTAATTGAATGTATTGATACAAGGAAAATAGAGAAAAAATATTAACAAAATTAATGAGTTTCTTGGTTTTTTTTAAATTAATTGAAATACAAGATTTAATTAGTACTCAATTGATGCAGTAAATGTAACTTTTAATAGTTAGATTGCCAATAATAATTAAAATGTAAGTCAGTGTTACGAGGTAAAATAAATGAAAAGAATATTCGGGAATTAATTTTAGTAGTAAAGAGGTAGAAAAGAAAAATGCGAGGAATTAATCCCTTCCGAAATTTGGTGTACATCCAAATCAGACATCTTACGAAAATTTCACAATTCTTTCCAAAATCCCTAAAATTTAGGAATTTTGAAAATCTCATAAAATCTGGAAAGAAGTCATGAAATCACTCACAAACTAGAGAAATCCGATGGAAATTTCACGAAATCTTTGAAATTTGTAAAGTCTTTGCAATTTCATCTAAAATAAATAGTGAGAGTGCATGAAAAATCGATTTGAAGATTTGAGAAACGTCATAGGAGATTTTGAGATATTTACAAGGTAACATGGAACGGCTAGACCTCCGCTACTAGTGTGTGTAGAAATAATTTTATTAAACCATTTTTTTTAATGACAATTTAATCTCAATTTCTTTGGATTCTTCAGAAATATTCATTTCGCTATGTTTTACATAGTATATGCATATTTTCTTATATCTATCAATAAATATCTGGATTTCTTAATATTGTTAGAGATGTCTCTTAGAATCTCACTCTTTTCCATCATACTTTCTCAATAGCAATATTGTGAAATGACAATTTAATCTCAATTTTCTCGAATTCTCTAGAAATTTTGATTTTTTCTATGCTATAACATGGAAAAAAGCAAAGTTTCTTTTTTTATTATTATTTTATTGTATATATACGCAGTGTTATTATTTTGATAAAATTTTCCTTATTTGATTTTTTATACATCTTTGTTTTTGACATAAGATTTTGAAATGGAGCATCCCCTGAAATCCCTTGAATTGTCATAGAAATCTATGAATTTTCTAGAAGGCCGTTCAATTTTCATAGATTTAAAAAAATTTCATTAATTGCCATGAGGTTTGCTGAGAATTCGAGAATAGTTGAATCTTTGAAATTTAAAGTTTAGTGCACACGGATTTTACGATTGATTACCCCATCGAAGAATTCTATTTTTTGTCATCAGTTTCTGGGGAATACGCCAGCTCTTTTTTTTTGTAGCTCTTGAAATTCTCTACAAAAAAGGGTTCTAGCAAAATTGCCCTATTTCTCTTAGTTTTCGAGATATTCCAAAAAAAATTTCTTGTTCCAACTCTTCCTACGAAGACTTGCAATGAAGAATTTATTGAAGATGAAGAAAAATCTGGAAAATTCAGGAGTAAAGAATTCACAGTGAATAAAAATTTTTAGTTACAGAATTCGCGATATTTCTCTCATATCCAGTAAATTTATGAGACCTATTCTTCTCGATACCTCAAATCTTCTTCTCCTCCTCTTCATCGAATTCAAGAAAAATGTGGAGATAAGGAATTCTGCTGGAATAAAACTCACCGCATTCCACCATAATATTCCACTCAATAATTTCTCATTCCCCCTCCCTTTTTTCTTCCCCTTTAACGGCTGACGTAAAACTGATACTGTCTACTGGCGCACGTGACAGAGCACTTGGAGCTCGTGGGATTTATGAAGAACTGAATCTACTTACTGCCTTTTACACTCACTAAACGGAACAAAGTAGTTACTGTCAGTTTTGATGTTTCAAAATTCTGTGTACTGAGATGAGTAGGTTAAGTGGTTTTTTTCACAATCATGTCAGTCATTGATCACGCGAGTGATTAAAAACAATTTTAAGGGCCGACAAAAAAAAGACCAGAGTGTAATCAATCATTTCCCCTTCCTCGACTTTGGCCTGGCCAATTTCACATCATTGTTTGTGGTAAAACAATTACAGCATTACAGCAAGATTTAAAAAAAGCAGATTAATTGTAAAAGTTGAGGAGAAAACAATGTTTCAAAAATTCCTGCCAATGTTTTTAGTGAATTTTAATTTTTATGGGTAAATCGATTCATGTTGTGATTGTTTGGAGGTGAATTTTTGTAGAGAATTCCAAGAGCTACCAAAAAAAAATGATGCAAAAAAATGCCTTATCTCGCTTAGTTTCCCAGCGATTTCCGTAAAAATTATTGACAGAAAAAAAATCTTTTCATGAGTTCTTTTTTTTTCGTCATTTTTTTTCGAACACATCTTGGAAGCTAAGCGAGATAGAGTTATTTTGCATGAATTGTTTTTTGCAGCTCTTAAAATTCTCTACAAAAAAGGATACAGTTAAAATCACTTTATCTCCCTTAATTTCCGAGATATTCTAAATTTAAAAATAAAAAAAAAATGTGCTTATCTTTTCTCTTCAAATTACCATAATGCCAATTCAATTCCCATTAATTCAATAAGACAAATTAAATCACCTCTGGGCAATTAGCATTTGAAATATATATGAAAGAAGTGCAGGAAACTCGATGATAAATTGTTGTTGAGAAACTCCTGGTGAGCATTAATGAAAAGCAGAAGAAAAAAAAAGGCAATAAATATATATGAAACAATATTAAAACTTGGGAAATTTTGTGTGACTGGTTATGACTAGTATAACCTACTTTTCGTAGCCAGTAGATTAACCGTAGCTTGTTGAGGTAAAAGAAAAAAAAAAGAGAGCTTAATTAATACCTTAACCGTTCATTAGGGTCGACAAGTTTTCTCAGACGAGTGTTCACGAATTTTCCACCTTTTTTTAAATTCAATTTATTATTATTTCCCTCTTTTTCAGGTTTACCGTAGTAAACACGGGTAATACGACAATAGAAAGCAATCCAAGCAGTCGAGGGCAATTGATCCCATTAATTCTCTGGTTCGCAGGGGTTATCGAAGCTTGTGAGAAAGGGAAAATTCTCAATTATTGAGAATTTAGTAGAGAAAAGGTGAAAGAGAGAAGATAAGTTTATTAGAGAATACCTCGGAAATAAAGCGAGATAAAGCGATTTTGGCTGAATACTTTTTTGTAGAGAAAAAGATAACGGTAAAATTGTTCTATCTCGCTTAATTTTCGAGATATTTTCAAAAATATAATGATCAAAAAAAGGAGTTATTCTAAATAACTTTTTATTTTTCAAACGTTTTTTGGGAATATCTCGAAAACTAAGTTTGTAGTTCTTTAAATTTTCTATGAAGAGGCATTCGGAAAAAATCGTTCTACCTCGCTTGTTTCCCGAAATATTTTCAGAAATTAATTACCAAAAAAATCATCTTTTTCTAGAGATTATTTTCATTTTCTTTATTTTTTAAAAATGTCCCGGAAACTAAGTGACAATGCGTCATTTTTCCCTACAAGTTTTTTGAAACTCTTGAAATTTTTTACGATAAAGGATTCAGGGAAAATTAGTCAATCTCGCTGGATTTCCGAGATATTCTTCTGAAACTAATGACGAAAAAATCGACTTTTTCCAGATTTTTTTTTTCATAACTTTTTGAGAACATCTTGGAAACTAATGGAGATACATCCTTTTTGTCCCTATCCTTTATTGCAGAAAATTTTCTAGGGCTACAAAAAAGGATCAAAACAAGAAGGACGTATCTCCATTAGTTTTCAAGATATTAAGGAAAAATGATCGACAGAATAAATTGACTTTTGTTTTACTTCTTTGCTACTGAATTTAATCGGGGGAAATTGGGTAGTCTTGAAAAATTTACGACGAGATGTTTCTTTTGTTGTTTAACTCTTCTCGATTATTCTGTTCCATCGAGTTTCGTATCTTTCCACTCTTTGAGGTTAAAAAATTCATGATTTCACTCTGTTGACCAGAGTGCAAGTGCTACAACCCCGGAAACAATGGGCACTTGTCGTAAATGTGGCTTCGCTTGTAAATTCTTTTGCCAATAAAATAAATACATAATGTGAGAATTCACGGGAAACGATTTGTCTTTTTTTTTGCCTTGTTGAATTGGATTATCGCGATTTTTTTGTGGGAAGAGGTAATTTCCTTGAAATTTGGGGACATTGATGAAACTGATGGATTATGTTTTTAGAATATTTGTAAAAATACAGAGATATTTTTTTTGAGGTTTCAGGAAGTTTTCACGGCATTAGTTGATAAGATGAAATTAATGAGATGAAATGGAATTGAATAAGATGAGTTCATTTTTTGTAATTCCTTTTTTCAAGAATATCTCGGAAATTAATGGAGATACGCCCTTTTTGCACCCTTTTTGGAATATTCTACGAATATACAGGATCAGGGCAAAATCGCTCTATCTCGTTTAGTTTCCGAGGCAATCGTGAAGAACAAATAACAAGAGAAATAGATTATCTCTAAATCTATTTTTTTTCCAGTAATTTTTCCAGAATTTTCCAAGAACAACAAAAGAACCTTGAGGTGAGAAGGGCGCATCTAAATATTTCCAAATTTTTCACAAAAAATTAATGAAAAAAAAAAATGTTTCATTGTTTTTTTCACATTTCCGGAAAAAATTGTGATCTTCGAATTCCTGTGCTGGAATTTTTTCCCAGAAGAAATAAGAATGAAAATGGAATACGATGGAATCCCGATCGTCCACAGGGAAATTTCTTTCGAATAAAAATAAAAATGCCTCAAAATTGCGTTGGAGAAAGTGTATTTCTTCCCATTTTTATCTCTGAAAGACCTCTGGAATCGACAGTAAGGAGGGGAGACCGAGGCAAAACGGATCTTGAATTCAAGATGATTTGGGATTTTTTTTGACAGTGAAGGGTTGTACGAATTTTTTTTTTAAATCACCGGTAATGTCCACGTATTGGAGCATCTTCTCAAATTTTTTCAGATTTTTTCATCAAGTTATTCACTCTGAAAAAAAAATCCTGGATCATGTTACCTTGCAGGTTCATTTTGCCCTATTCTTTTCTAGTACTTTCCCAAGAGAAACGGAAACTGTAATTCCATGTAAAAAAGGATTTACTCTGATTGAGTTACAGAGGAGTCTCCCCTTGAGATTGCCTCTCCGTATGATTTGGAGTGAATGGGGCAGATGATCTTATAAGTATCTCATTCTTTACTCTCTCACTTTCCGGTGAGTCTCTCAACGACAAAATCCTGTGAATTTGTGGGCGGAACTGTATCACGAAAATCGCAAAATCTAATTCCTCGAGATAGCCCTTTTTCATAGCTTCCCTTCTCGTCAAAGGAGTTCATTATGAGAATGATTTTCTGGTGATTTTGATGAGTGGCGGGAATATTCGAAGGAGTAAATTAGAGATACGATTGATTGAAGAGGTCGAATGATTTTTTTTTAACAAAAATTAGAGAATTTTATCTATTTTATTCATTATTTTCATTTAAGAAATTAAATATCTCGGAGAGTGAGCGAGATAAAGCGATTTTGTTCTGAACCTTCTTTGTAGAGAATTTCAAGAGCTATGAAAAAAGATTGTTTGAAACGTAATCAACCTGGTCAAGGGAGGAGGGGGGGGGGGGGGGGGTCAAGACGCGGAGGATCCCCTCCAGATTCATCACTTGCGTATGAACGTTCAATCAAGACGCATCAACTAATTGATTTATCGTGAAAACTCTATAATTATCTCAAGTGTTAATATTCTCTATATTCTCAAAGTTTTGT
The DNA here is from genome assembly GCA_963942555.1 of Aleiodes leptofemur. Lineage (NCBI taxonomy): Eukaryota > Metazoa > Arthropoda > Insecta > Hymenoptera > Braconidae > Aleiodes > Aleiodes leptofemur. The sequence goes on along the minus strand of OZ012611.1, from coordinate 14,539,862 downwards.
CTCAAGTGTAGTTAAATTCAACTAGTTCGTTCAACTATTGTGTAAAAGTCAACTATTCGTCTATTTATTCACCTTTTTTCCGTTCGAATAAAACGGTTTTGCCTTGCGGCTCAGCGTAAATTCAACTATTACTTTTTTTCACTATCATTAACCGCCTCCTGCAATCCACCCTGAAAATCCACAAATAAAATCAACACGCTCAAAACATTGGTCCTTCGAGTAGCCGGATGTGCTGGACGATAAAAAGTGCAGTTTTTGTAGAGTGAAAAAAGGGACGCCTCGTGGTGAACGATTTTCGGGGTTCACACAAGCTATTTCAGAGACAATAAAATTGGTGCGATAAATTTGAAACCTAACGAATATTATATTTGTGAGTGAATTACTGTGCGTATCATCAAGGTCTCCGGTATTGTTTACATTTGGACACCAACACATTCTCAGACAGAACAACTCACGGTCAGCAAGAGACCACCAAAACAGGCCTTCAATGCTCGATATCCAGAGAATAAAATTCATCTCTCAAATGAATTAAATATATTTTACCTGAAAAATAAAACAACAAAGAAAACCAACGAGGAGGGAAAATTAAATCGAGTTTCTCTCTCTACGAGCTTCGGGCATCTCAGATATCTTCGGGAGTACGAGTGGTCTTCTATCCCCTGTCCATCAACTTAGGCCCAGGTGCATAAAGTTAATCGCCGATTAGCGGTAGTCACTTAACTGTGCTGCCATGGTTACGTGACATGTGAAGTTAATTTTGAGCGATTAACTTCAGTCAGTTAACTTGGCGCGATTAGAAAGAATTTAAGATGGTGTGCTTAAAAACGATTGCAGAGAGCTTAAAACGGCTATGGACTGATGACTACTGTACCATAACTAGATGAATTGTTTCGCTTTCATTGATTTGGAGCTGAGTGAAACAAATTTTTCATTTAGTTATTGGTTATGATTTCAACTGCCACTTGGGTAGCCATCTTTAATTGTCACCGAGCGAAATTAACTGCCTAAAGTTAACCAGACATTCAACTGCGACAGCTCCGTCAACTAATCGACGATTAGCGCTAATCGAGCTTTATGCACCTGGCCCTTAGTCGATTAACGCGGCAGAGACGTATAGTCCTATTACCGGAAAGTTTCCTTTTTCAAGTAAGGTTAGAGACGGTTTCGGGCTCTCGGAAAAGTCATCCTTTTAAAAATCGGACTATAAGAAGCTCCGCTTACTTATCGATTCCCAACAACAGCTGACTGAGACGCGACTCAACGCGTGGTATAGCAACTCTATCTCTCTCACTCTCCACTCACATCCTGTCATCTCTCAAAATGATAGAGAGAGAAGGAATTGATTGGACACGCAACAATATTTTTCACTGAAGACTCTTCCCCTGTGGGACTCAACGATGATCTCCAACAACATCACCATCTAGGGGTATGAGTAGGGATCCAGTAGACTTTGAGGAATTTACGCCTCCTTCAAGGTCAACTGGAAACCGAACACTAGGAGCTCAATCAGATCATCGTCGACAATCAGACGAAGAAATCATCAACGAGCCATCTCTTGGAGCAGCATCTAGATCAACGAGTCAACCAACAGACAATGAGGAGTAATCTGGTGAGTCAAGTCCATATATTTTTTATACCTTGCTCACACGAATTACTTCCTCGAAGATTCGTTTTGTTTGATAGAGACAGCGACGTCATTCAACAAGTCTTCATCATCCAAGAAGACGCCCAACAAGATATGCTTCCAGAGCAACGACATCCAACATACATTATGGCATGAGGAACATGCATTCTCTCATCTGGTCCAGTATCCACGGGAAGATGCTGTGAGACTCCCAACAAAGACAAACCAACTAGCAGATGAGGATGAAAAATCGACTTCAAACACTCTCATCAACAAGGAGATTCATCACAGGGTGTCAGCCAGCTTTGAAGGAATTGACGCTTCCTTCAAAGTCTACTGGCAACCTTTGAGCAGAGAGACTCAGAACATTCTCAATCATCATCATCAACCAGGTGTCATCAACTAAAAGGTCGTGCTCCATGAAGAGACTCAACATCATGGACTAATGACATCCTCAATGGAGAAGGTCACCAACAATCTCATCAACAGCAGTCCAGTTGACCTTGAGGAATTTACGCCTCTTTCAAGGTCAACTTAGCAGCCAACCCAACCGAAATTCAACAATTCAGAGCTCACGGGGAAAATGTGACAGTCGCTATTCTTCAACGAGCCAGTCAACAAGGCACCCATCTCCAACAAGGTTTTACAACCAGACTGCCACATCCTCGTACATGACATTCTCAATCGGCAACGATGTGCCGAAGTATACCCTGGTTCAACAACATCAACTACGGGGCTGACGAGATATCCTCACATCCGATCTGCTGCAAGTGTGAATCAACGGCAACATCTTCTACGGCCGTAAAGATGTTGTCCAACGTGCATCAACTTGAGCTCCAACAAAAAGTCTGAACCAGGAAGACGACAAAAAATCAACAAATTTAGAACTACAACAAAAAGATCAACTAGCAGGAGCAGAATAAGTGAATCAGCAGCTTTTCACTGCTGAACGGGGGGAGGATGTTCCAAACGTCATTAAACTTCCGCCGGTAAAGTTGACCAATCAACAGACACCTGGTCAGGGGGGGGTGGGGGGGGGGGGGTCAAGACGCGAATGATCTTCCACGTAGAAAAATTCTGATGGCGGCCGCCATGGCGCGAGCCATGGCGGTGGTCATGGCGCTGGCCATGGCGGCTGCCATCACAAATTTGCCGCTTTCTATGAAGTTCTTTCCCATGGCGATTTTTCCATGGCGATTCCATCCAAGGCATATTTTTGCACGGCATTTCTTCCTATGATGATTCTTTTCATTTTTTCCCATGGCTTTTTTTTCATAGCTTTCTTTTCCATAGGCTTTTTTTCTATGTCGTTGGTTTTCCATAGTGACTTTTTCCATAGTGATCCTTTCCATGGCGATCCTTTCCATGGCGTTTCTCTCCATTGCATCTTCTCCATGGCAGAATTCGTCAATGCAAAATTTGCTATGGAGAAATTCGCGAAAGCCACAAATTCATGAAAGGCATGAAAAATTTATGGAAAAGTCATGAAAAGAATCATCATGCAAAAAATTGCCATGGAAAGAATCGTCATGAAAAATCGCCATGGGAAAGAACTCCATGGAAAGCGGCAAATTTGTGATGGCGGCCGCCATGGCCGGCGCCATGACCACCGCCATGGCCCGTGCCATGGCGGCTGCCATCAGAATTTTTCTACGTTTCTCCAGATTCATGACTTGTGTATGAACGTTCAATCAAGACGCATCAACTAATTTATTCATCGCGAAAACTCTATAATTATCTCAAGTGTTAATATTCTCTATATTCTCAAAGTTTTGTCTCAAGTGTAGTTAAACTCGACTAGTTTGTTCAACTATTGTGTAAAAGTCAACTATTCATCTATTTATTCACCTTGTATATTATCTCTAGACAAGCGGGCTTTCTTCCGTTCGAAGGAAATGGTTTTGCCTTGCGGCTCAGTGTAAATTCAACTATTACTTTCCTTCACTATCATTAACATCATTAACCGCCTCCTGCAATCCGTCCTGAGAATCCACAAATAAAATCAACATACTCAAAACAAAGATTCTGGCAAAATCGCTCTATCTCGTTTAGTTTCCGAGATATTTCTCAAAAGCGAATGACCTAAAAAATCGAATTTTCTTAAAATAAAACATCCAAAAATTTTAAATAAACACAAATTAATTCGTGCTTGATGATTCGTTTATTATCGAAGCAAGAAAACTGAAATGACGAGTAATCCAATTCCGAATACGAACAATTCATGATAATAGCAATAATAGAAATTTACATATCAATAACTATTTTCAAAATTTTTTGGAAATAATTTCAAAATATTTTTCAAAATTCTGAAAAATTTTAAATAGTCAAATATAACTGATTTTTAAGAAAGCATATGGGTAAAGGAAGGTTGTCGTTTTAATTTGAGGAAATTTGGAGGAAAAAAATCCATTATATTTCACTATTTGAGATTTCTCAGAATTTTTGAAAATATTTTCGATTTTTCATTTTTTTACCTTGAAATATAGAATTTCAAAATGAAACTGTTGGAAGAATAAACTGATGCTGATTCAAACACACTGGGTAACATTGTTGTCCATGAAAACAGGAGAAGTTTAGATCCCCCGGAGGAATGGGCATTCATCATAAATGTGGTTTGTGTCGAAAATTTGCTCTACAAAATGGCCTCCGCGCCCCTTTACTCCCTTTCTCCTCAACTAACAAAATCCAGGGGCTCTGTTTAACTTTGGGGAGTAAACCCATAACTCGTATCACACTGCGGTGGTAAAGTTAGCATTGAGTCGGTGAAGATTATCTCGAATATACAGATAGAATAGATGAAATATTTTTAACGTCAATAATTCCTTGAAGATAAACGTAAACTAGCAATCTGAAACTAACAAGTTAAAATGTCATATAGGGGAAGTTGTGGTAAAACGGACACTGGTTGATTTTGATATTCTATACTATGAAAGTTACTTGAAATGAATAGAAATATTGGAGACAAGTTTTTTCTGATGATTTCATTGGAAAGATGAAAAAATTTCCCTTAAAAATAATATGTCAAAAGTTATTTTTTGTAATTTTTAAGAAATGCTGAAGATCTAGAGGTAAAACTCTTCGGTTTTTGAAAAATTTCAGGTTTTCGAAAATATCTCTGGTTTCATTGATTGTAGTGACCGGGGTTGATCTTAAATGAAAGCTGAGCTCACTTCCTTTCGATTTATGGGGTTCAAAAAAAAAAATATCAATTTTTCCAAGTAATTATAGGACAAAAACTGATTTTCAGGAAATGACCTATAAATATTTGAAAAATGGGTGTTGAAAAAAATTTGAACCTCATTGATCGATGAGAAATGAGCTCATCTTTTATTGCAGATCAACCACAGGTCGTTATGACTAATAGAACCGGAGATATCGTCGAAAAAGTGAATTTTTTCGATTTTCAAAAGAAAAACCCCTTCAAAACTTGGACAAAAGAGAAAATTTTTCCAAAATTTGAGGGAAAAAAAATTAACAAATGTATTCTATCTGAAATTCTCTCAGCTTTTCAATGGAATCATTGGAAAATTTCTATCTCGAATCGTTCAATTATAGTGTCCATTTTACCCCACCTTCCCCTATTCATAAACAGAAACTATTTTGCAATATGAGCATAAGCAGAACATATATTGTGAAAATGTGAATATGTGTTTACTCAAAATGGAACGATTTCGAGCTCATCCTTTTCTGTAGGGGGAAGACTATAATTATTTCTTTTTGTCACAAGTTTCTTGAGAATATTTCGGGAACTAATGGAGATATGCCGTTTCGACCCTAATCCTTTTTTGTAACTACTGACATTGTTTACAAACAAGTAATGTCAAAATTGTAATGTTAAATTGAAATTACAAACAATTTTGTGAAAAATGCTATATCTCGGATACTATTCGGCCAATCCTGCTGAAATTTCTATAGGACCTTAACTCAATAAATCTGACATCTTGCAAAAATGTCAGATCTCTAATTCATTCCGTTCTGAAGTTAGGAGGAGTCGTAGAGATATTTGAATATCATATGAATATATCCAGCTCCTGATCCTGATCTTGATTCTGATTCTGATTCAGATCCTAATTCTAAATATACCATGAATTCTCTGCTGACTTTCCTTCAGCAATGTCGAAAATATCATATGAGTATACTATGAATATATCCGGATCCTAATCCTGATCTTGTCAATATTTTTTCTGGCTATCATTTCTCGATGTTTCAGATCATTTTAAGTAACTTCCGATATTCCGAAAATTGAGATTTCAAAAGCAAAGCTTTCATTCAAAAGCAAGAGATGAAGAGTATCGACTCTTCCTGCCTTCAATCTCTTTGAGTATTCATCTTCTCATTATCATAAACAGAAATTAACCAGATGGCGATGATGAATCACATTAGTTGGCAAAGGGCAAGGATTGACAGAGGCACAAGTCAATAACGGTCTTATGTGCCCAAGTGCCTTGACCTAACACAGTTTAGTATGTCAAATGCCACATCGGTCACAGCACAACAAATGCCTCCATCTCAATTGGAAGCACTCACTAGAACAGTACCTCCTAAACCACTGTTGTTTACCATGTATCTTGGGGCTTCATGGTACTCTGAGGAGTACCTCTGAATCAATGATCCTGAATAAACACTGATTTTCTTGCGTTGGCAATTCTATGAAAATTTACGGAGTAACGTATGGAGTCCAATTTAGACGAGAGCGGAGCATTGAATTCTTCAATTCAATCTATTAGAGATACGCTCCTTCTGCTCCGATTATTTTTTGTCGTTCTTGAGATTCTTTACAAAAAGGTTGCAAAAAAAATCACTATCTCGCCTCATTTCCGAGATATTCTCCAAATAAAATTAATTGAAGAATCTAAAAAAAAAGAATTTAATTCCATATTTTTTGTCATTAATTTTTAGCGAATATCTCGAAAATTAAGTAAGATAGGAGGATTTTCTCGGTTGCCTTTTTGTTACTCTTTGAATTCTCTACAAAAAAAAATTTGTGAAATCTTCTATAGAGATAGAGTAAATCGCTCTATCGTTCAGTTTTTGAGACATTCTCCAAAGTAAATTAATTAAGAAATTCATTTATTCTAAGTCAATATTCCCTGTCGTTTGTTTTTTTTCGATTATCTCGGAAATTGAGTGAAATGGAGCAAGAATCGCTCCGAAAAAATCTCATTATCTTTCTTTGTAGCTCTGGAAATTCTGTACGAAAAATGAACAGGACAAAATCGCTCTATCTCACTTAATTTCCGAGATATTTGAGAAAAAGCATCATTAATGGAAAATCTATTCATTGCAAGTCAATTTTTTTTTATTAATTGTTTTGGAACTATTTCAGAAACTAATAGAGATACGCTCTTTTGCTTGAATCCTCTTCTGTAGCTCTCGAAATTCTTTGCAAAAATGGCTTTGAAAAAAGGGCGTATCTCCATGAATTTCTGAAATATTCTTATGAAAAGATCTGAAAAAAAACGATCTATTTTCTTTTACTTTTTTTCTTGAATTTCTATTGAAAATATTCATATTTTTAATATTCAATTCATTTCTTTCATTCCAAAACTATTAATCGATTCAATTCATATTGCCATTCATACACTCCTAATCTTGAGTAAATATCCCTGACCATTCGCCTTGATAAATAAAAATCGAGATAAAAGTTTTCAGATTTAGAAAGAAAAAAAAGGAAAATCATAGTTTTGCAACAGACAAGCGTCAACACTGATAAACACTGATATTGCTCAATTTCAAACGACCTCTCCTTGAAACATATCTATTGATTTCTGTGTTTGCCATTTCCAGATGTCACGTTCTCTTGAAAATTCTTGGCGAATACTCTACTCTGTTATGGTGCTCTCGAACTTGATGAAGTGGAGAAAAAGAAGATGGGAATGATTGTACTCGAAACTTATTTTTCTTTTTTTTTTTTACTTCTCAGGGAGTTTATATTGAGTTCTCAGGCACTTGAGATTAAGAAATTGTAAGAATAATTTAGAGTAAAATGAGAATAATTAAGAAAAATATTATTCATTTTTTTTTCTCATTCATTTTTTAATAAATATCTCGGTAAATGATGGAGATACGTTCTTCTTGTCTTGATCTTTTTTTGTAGAGAATTTCGAGAGCCACGTTCGAAGATGGGGGCAAAATTGCTCTATCTCGCTTAGTTTCCGAGTTATTCATCAAAAGCTAATGATTAAAAATAGATTTTTGGGAGATAATTTTTTCTTTCTTTCAAAAATCTTGAGATTTTTTTTGCAGTTTTTGGAATTATCTATTAAAAGAGATTGAAGACAAAAAAGCTCTATTTCGCTTAATTTCCGAGATATTCTCCAAAAAATAAATGAAAAAAAAATCAAATCGACTTTTTTGGCTTTTTTTTTTGAGAATACTTCGGAAACTATTGGAAATACGCCTCTTTTGCAGAAAATCATTTATTCTTTCAATCATTTGTTTGTAGAAAATTTCGAGAGCTACAAAGAAGGATGAAGACAGAATCACTCTAACTCACTTACTTTCTGAGATATTTTCAAAAAAATTAGTAAAAAAAGACTCATCTTATTTTACTTAATTCTCGCCTGACTTATTTTCTTTAGAGTTTCTTGAAAAAACTCATGAATAATTAATGCCAAAAGATTAAATTCATTAACTCTGAGAATCTTAGTTTCCTGATGAGCGAAAATTCATAGTTTCACAGTATTTAATTACTACTAAGAGATATGAAAATTATTAATTCAAATGAAATTTCACTTGGAGCAGAACTTTTCATCAATTACTTACATTTTCAATATTTGGATAAATTTGCTGAGAGCTCTCGCGAGAGACGGAGTGTCCTTGATTTTAATGGCCTTGAATGAGGCGTTTATTGAAATTGAAATAAATAATGAGCGAAATTATTAGTTTTTACCCATGAAATAAATAATATCAGTAGTAAAGAGATAAAGCAGAATGCGTTGATTTTTTGTGAATATCACGAAAACTAATGGAGATATGCCCTTTTTGCCCTGACATTTTTTTGTAAAAAATTTAGAGAGAAACTCTCAAAATCAAAAGATTAAGATGGAATCGCTCTATCTCGTTTAGTTTCTGAGATATTTTCAAAAAACAATGTGAAGGAAAAATTCATCTAGAATAAATCTTTTTTTACGTCGTCAATTTTTTGAGAATATCTCGGAAACAAAGCGAGATAGGGTGATTTTGCTTGAATTTTTTTTTGTAAATGCAAAAATTCCCTGCAAATAAGATTCAAGAAAAAGCATCCTATCTCGCTTACTTTCCAAGATATTCATTGAAAAAAGATTGGGAAAAAATTGACTCATTCTCTGTTGCTTCTTCGCTACTGAGATATAAAAACTACTTTTCTTCAAAATTAATTTCAAATTTTCCCGCTGAAATTGAAAAAACCAGCAGTATTCCACGTGATAGAATTCCACGTGAGCTATTTCATGATCGTGACATGGAAGGGATATTATTCTAGAAACTCGTGCCATACGATAAATATTCAACGTTTATCACCGCATTCCTAGACCAAATGATTGTATTTATTTCTCAAGTTTAAAAAGTGTGTTTCTTCGAATATTAAACGAGTGTGCATTTAGATATGCTTCATTTCGTGATAAAATTATTGTGAAAAACGTCGTTTTTCGAGTGGTAGAAAGGAGCAAATGTATTTTCTAATATTGATCTTCATGCGATTGGTATTCATTAATATTATTGATGGTGAGTTGTTAAAAATCATTAATTCCCGAATTTTATTCTGTTTCACCTCTTCACTACTGAATTAAATTCAGTAGCGAAAAGGTAAAATCGGATAACCCAATTTTTTTCATCACGTTTTGTCAAATATTTCAGAAACTAAGTGAGATACGCCCTTCCAACTCGAATCTATTTTGTAGCTCTTAAAACTTTGGACAAAAAAAGAAAAGGGCGTCTCTCCATTATTAGCACATATTCTCAAAAAATGACAAATAAAAACCTGCTTTTTTTTTGTTAGTGCATATGTTTATAAAATCGAATCTCCTCAAAATGACAGAAGTCTCTGAATGTTTAGATGCAGCCGCAATGCATAATGGAAACAGTGTCGAAGAAGACGACATCAAATTCATAGCATATATAACTCTTCTTATTGATAATGAGTATTACTCGTGTACAGGAGGAGTAATTGATGAATTTCACATTATTACGGCTGCCCATTGTGTCGCATGTCCAAAATTATTACAACTAAATGTATTCGTTGGCTCTGCAGCAGAAATTGTTTCGAAGATCAACCTCTATCGACCGGCTAAAGTTTACGTTCATCCGAATTATACAGCCGCAGAGAGAAGCTCAATCTGTTTCTCATGTCTAGATTTTCTTAAACATTTCTTCTTTTCGAGAAAATCCCCTAAACAAAAATGGACTCCAACAAACGACATTGCTATTGTGAAAGTAATTTAATTTTCTACGCTACGAAAGTCTTGATTTCAATTTTTTAATTGACAAACTGAAAAAAGAGTTTTTTTCTTCAATTTGATATTTTTGTCGATTTTTCAGGAAAACTTTTTGAAAATTTTTCTGGATTTTTGACGAAAAAATTTCGAAAGATAAATTGACGCTTTTATCATAATTGCAGGTAAAGAGACGTATGAAGTTGGGAAAAGATTTTACTAATGTTAAATTACCGATTTCTAAGTCATTGCCTTATTGTCGACTATTACATTTTGCTGGTTGGGATACTCCAATTTCTACATGGTCCGCCACTTTACAGTCCACTGAAATTATATTAATCCAGGACGAAAATTGCAATGTGCAACATTCAAACGAACACTTTTGCGCAAATACTATCGATGGTGCTGGACGACTCGGACCGGTAAAAATCATAATTTCTTATAACTTATGTGGAAATTTTGAGGAGTTTCTCTATGAATTTTTTTTTTCTGTTGAAAATATCTCGAAAACTAAGAGATAAAGTGATTTTTGTCCTGATCCTTATTTGTGGAGACTTTCAAAAGTTACAAAAAAGCATAAATTCGAAATTGCTCTATCTCACTTAGACTCCGAGATATTTGAGAAAACCTACTGGATCAAAGAATCCATCTATAAATAAGTCTATTTTTTCGTCTTGAGTTTCTTCGAAATGTCCCAAAAATTAATGGAGATGCGTTTTTTTCACGCCAGTCCTTTTTTGTAGCTCTTGCAATTCACTAAACAAAAAAAATCGTGCAAAAGGGGCATATCTCCATTAATTTCCAAGATTTTATCTTTAGCTCCAATGGCAAAATAATCACTCATAGAGAAATTTTTTTTCCCTCAATAATTTTTGAGGATATCTCTGAAAGTAATGAACATACGCCTTTTTGCTATTTCCCTTAATTGTAAAGATTTTCAAGAGCTCCGGGGAAGGAGAAGAACGAAATCGCTCTACATCGTTCAGCTCCCGAGATATGCCGAAAAAAACAAACGACGAAGAATAGACTTATTGTCGATAGATTTTTTGTTCCAGTAATTTTTTGATCACATCTTGGAAACTGAACGAGATGGGGCGATTTTGCCCCATCTTTCTTTGCAGCTCCTGAAATTTTCTATGAAAGAGGATTAAGGCAGAATTGGCCTTACTCGCTTATTTTCCAAGATATTCATCAAAATCCGATGACAAAATCCGAAAAAAATCAGATTTTTTATACTAGTAGATTTTCGATCATATTTCGGAATCAGAGATGAGCGAGATAAAGCGATTTTACCCCAATTTCTCTGATAGCTCCTATAATTCTCTACAAAGAAGATGAAATCGTTCTATCTTACTTGATTTCCAAGATATTCTCAAAAAAAAAAGGTCGATAAAAAAACCAACTTATACTGTTTTACCCCTTCACGACGAAATAATTCTTGTATTTCTGTAGGGTGATAGCGGAAGTCCATTGATTCACAATAATATTTTGTATGGAATAATTCTGGGGGGTGCAGATACTGCAGGCCTTCCCTTCGTCTTCACCAAAATCTTCCATCACATAGATTTCATCACTGAAGTATTAGAAAAAGGAAAAGTAGGAGAAGCGGAGGAAAAACGAGAGAAATTGATTCTCTCTGACAAAAAATCAAGAAATTATGCCTAGTAGAAATAATAAAATTCTAATATCTGTTAAATATTGCTGAAAATTGATGAAAATATCATTTCCTCTAGAAGAAGAATATACTTAATTAACCTCGTCCTTTTATTAAAAATAATTAAATCTTTATTAATTTTCGAAAGTAGAGAGAATAATTCACTAGCGTCTGACGAACACTACTTAAACTTATTCCAATCGAGGAACGTCAAAATTTACTCAAATTTTTACGTACAAAAAAGGATTTTGACGTAATTGCTCTATCTCGTTTAGTTTCCAAGATATTCTCAGAAAACAAATGACAAGAAAAATAGATTCATTTTTCAATCATTCCGGAAACTCAGCGAGATAGGGTGATGTTGCACTAATCCTTCTTTGTAGCTCTTAAAATTCTCTACAAAAAAGGCTTGAAGTAAAAAGAGCGTATCTCTATTAATTTTCTAGATACGTCCAAAAAATTAGAGACAGAAAAAATCGACTTATTTTGTTTTACCGATTAACTACTGAAATATGAAAACTACTTTCCTTCAGAATCCATTTCAAATGTTCCCGCCGAAATTGAAAAACCGAGAGAATTTCACGTGGCCTATTCCCTAATCGTGACATAGAAGTGATATTGTTTCAAAATTCGTGCTAAACGATCGATATCCCACATTTTTCGCTGCACTCTAAGACCAAATTATTGCATTTCTATCCTAAAGTTCAAAAAATGTGTTTCTCTGAATATTGAACAAGTATACATTTGGACATGCTTCATTTCGTGGAAAACAAAGTGTGAAAAACTTTGTTTTTCAAGAAAATTTATTTCCTCATATCAATCTTTATGTCATTGATATTCATCAATATTATTAATGGTGAGTTGTTTAAAATCATACATTCCCTAATTTTAGTCTGTTTCACGCTTTTATTACCCAATCAAATTCAGTAGCGAAGAGTTAAAATAGGATAAATTTCATGTTTCGTAATATCTTTCAATTAACTCAAATCCTTTCTGTAGCTCTTTTCATTTTCTACAAAACAAGATTTGGACCAAAAAGGCATATCTCGGTAACTGGTCAAATTATCCTCGTAGAAAAGATCCCGTTGAAATTGATTCATGTTTTTCAATCCTTAGAGAAAAATGTCAAGAAAGCATTTTCGTACTGAATTCCAAAAACAATTTTTATGAAACGGCTCACACCTGAGCTCAGACCTGATCAAACCACCTCTGCAAAACCAATAGTTTCTGATATATTTACAAAATAATATTGATAACAGGAGGTAGGATCTTTTGACGTGGAACCCATATTTCCATTATTCTGAGATATTCTCAAGAAGATGACAAAAAAAATTCACGCCTATTTTCTCTCAGTTCACATCGCCATAAATTCGAGTCTTCTTAAAATTACAAATCTTTGACTGTTTAGACGTAGCCGCGATGCACAATGGAAAAAATGTCGCGGAAGGCAACTTCAAATTCATGGCATATATAACTCTCATTATTGATAATGAGTATTACTCGTGTGCAGGAGGAGTCATTGACGAATTTCATGTTATAACGACTGCCCATTGTGTCGCATGCTCAGAACAATGGGGCATAGATGTATTAGTTCGCTCAGCATCAAAAGTAGTTTCAAGGGACAACTTTTATCAACCGGCTAGAGTTTACGTTCATCCAAATTATACATCCGCAGAGGAAAGATCAAGCAGCCTCTCATGTCTAGATTATCTTAAATATACTTTCTTTTCACTTGAATCCTTGAAAAGGAGATGGACTCCAGCAAATGACATTGCTATTGTGAAAGTAATTTTATTTTTTATGCCAAAAAAGTTTTGATCTCATCACTTTTATAATGGATAAATTAATGCTTTTATTATAATTGCAGGTAAATAGACGTATAACGGTGGGAGGCAATTTTACTAATGTTAATTTACCAGTTTCTGAGTTACTACCTTATTGTGATCAATTGTATCTTGCTGGTTGGTTTTCTCCAATTTCTACATGGTCTGCCATTTTACAGTACACTGAAGTTGAATTAATTGAGACCAGTGATTGTCATGTGCTACATTCAAGCGAACATTTTTGCGCAAATACTATGGATCGTGCTGAACGATTTGGACGAGTAAAAATAATAATTTCTTATAATTTATGTGGAATATTTGAGGGATTTTTCTCTGAGGATATGTTTTGAGGAGAATATCTCGGGAACGAAGTGAGATGGAGTGATTTTGTCATAATTCTTTTTTTTGTAGAGAATTTCAAGAGCTACAAAAAAATCGCCCTATCTCACTCAACTTCTGAGATATTTGAGGAAAACTACTGGAACCGCAAATCTATTTGCAATGAGTCTATCTTTTCATTGCTTGTTTTTTGAGACTTTCCGAAATATTTTTCAAAAATTCAATGACAATAAAATTCACTTATAGATAGATTCTTTCTTCCAGTAGTTTTTTGATCATATCTCGGAAATTGAACGAGATCGAGTGATTTTTCTTCGATTCCTATTTTTCAATAATTAGAGCAAAATCACCTGATCTCGCTTAATTTCTGAGATATTCTCAAAAAAAAGTTTGGTGAAAGAATTAACTTATGCCGTTTTATGCCTTCACTACGGAATTATCTTTTTATTCCTGCAGGGTGATAGTGGAAGTCCTTTGGTTCACGATAATACTTTGTATGGAATACTTCTCGGGGGTCAAGATACTTCAGGCGTTCCCTTCGTTCTCACCAGCATCTTCCATCACAGAGACTTTATTACTGAAATATTAGAAAGAGGAAAGGAACCAGAAGTTATAGAGGAACCAACAAAATCGCTCGTCTCTGATGGAAATCAAGAAGTTACGACTCGTAGTTATTTTCATGTGGATAATTTCTTGAATCATCCTTAATTCTAGCTGATCCATACAGAAGTTCTTCATCTTTATCAATAATATTATAGGGGAGGCTGAGGTTGGAGGGACCTCTCAGTCAAAACGATTCAGAATGTTTTTTTAGAGAAAAGGACTAGGTGAAAAAATTTGCAAAATTTTGAGAAGATGCTCCAACATGTCTACATTGTTCGTCAATTTTTTCGAGTTTTTTTTGTAAAGGCCTCTACTATAACAGAAAATTCTGCATTTTTTCGTCGTACAGGTCCATGTTGGCCTGATCTCCCCTATTAATATTCAGAAACTTGCATTCAGAAACAGGTGAATGAGATCCATTATTAAAAACAATGTTTCAATAAACAATTGGAAAATCGTTAACAACCTTTCTCATCGTTGAATATCATCCACAAATAATAACAATCATAAAATTCTAATTTCTGTTCAATATTGCTGAACAATTCATGAAAATATGATTTTTCATGAGAATGAGAAAATTTTTGTATTTGATACATATTTACTTTTTATCAAAGAGAATATTTTTGATTTATCACCTCCTTTAATCCAGAATAATAAAATTTTCACGTACTCAAGAAGATCAGGACGGAATCACTCTATCTCGTTTAGCTTCCGAGATATTCTCAAAAAATAAATGACTGAAAAAATCGAATCGTTTTTCAATAATTTTGTGAAAATATCTCGGAAAATAAGTGTGATAGGGCGGTTTCGCTTGAGTCCTTTTTTGTAATCCTTGAAATGCCCTACAAAAAAGGATTGAAGAAAAAGGAGTATATCTTCATCAGTGTCCAAAATATTCCATATAAAAAATATTTTTCTTTAAAATTAATTTCAAACGTTCTCGCAGAAATTGAAAAAACGGTAGTATTCTACGTGGCCAGTTTCATGATTGTGACGCGGGATGAATATTATACTCGAAATTCGTGCTATACGATAAATATTTTACATTTATCACTGCACTTTAAAACCAAATAATTGCATTTATTTCTGAAGGTTCACAAAAAGTGTTTTTCTGAATATAAAATAAGTATATATTTGAAAGTGCTCCATTTTGTGAGAAAAATACTTGTGAAAATCTTTGTTTCAAAGTCGAAAGGAGAAAATGTATCTTTCAATATCGATCTTCATGCAATTGATATTCATCAGTATTATTGATGGTGAGTAGTTCAAAATCACAAATTCCCTTATTTTATTCTATTTCATCTCTTCACTACTGAATTGAATTCAGTAGCAGAAAGGTAAAATAGGATGACTCTCCGATTTTTTTTTCGATTTAAATAGTTTTATTAACATAAATACAATCAACTTTACAATATTTACAAGTTTTAAGACTAAAAACAAGGTACATAGCGTCGACCCTTAGGTTTTTACATATATTCAGATGGTTGTGTGGGATTTTGTAAGATCAGCATAGGCTAACTCTCTTTTTTTCTTTTTTCTCAAATATTTCGGAAACTAAGGAAAAAGGCCTTTTCTACCCACATTGTTATTTGTCGCTCTTGAAATTTTTTACAGAAAAAGTCTAAGAATGTCAAAAAATCAGTTTACCTATTTTTTCAGTACACAGCCCCATATTTTCCCCCCATTTTTATCCGTTCATGATCAATTGGTTGAGCAGAAGATTCAGAAAAAATTTGACTCCATTCGGTGAAGTCTTTAACAAACGATTATATTTATCAGAATAAATTCTAGTACTTAGAGAAATTTTTCTCATGCTAACCAAAGTTATCTGGTGAGCAGCGTTGTCGAGAACTGGGTAAACGCACATACACAGTATAGAGTAGATTCGGCAACGTCTTCACTGAAATCACATGCTGGGGAACCCCTCATTACGCGACGAAAGTCCCTAAGTAGCTTCTATTTACCAGTCTGGAGCTGAAATGACAGAAGCCTCCCAATGTTTAGATGCAGTTGCGATGAATCATGGAAAGAGTGTCAAGGAAGGTGAATTCAAATTCATGGCATATATAGAATCTCTCATTGATGGTCAAAATTACTTGTGTGGAGGTGCAGTAATCAACGAATTCCATGTTATTACGGCTGCCCATTGCGTCGTTTGCTCAGAATTATCAAAAATAACTATATTCGTTGGATCAATATCAATACCACCTCCAGCCACCTACTTCCGTCAACCGGTTAGAGTCCACGTTCCTCCAAATTTTCCATCCACACATCACAAGTCAATCAAGAACTTTTGTCAAGATTATCTTGCATCTTGTGCTTCGTCTAAGACTTCAAAATACCCAATTATCCTAGCAAATGATATTGCTATTATGAAGGTAATTCACTTTTTTACGCTACGAAAGTCTTAATGTCTTCAATTTTTGGATGGATGCTTTTATTATAATTGCAGGTAAATAGACGCATATCCTTCGGAATCAATTTTATGAATGTTAATTTACCAGTTTCCACGTCGCTGCCTTATTGTGATCTATTGCATGTTGCTGGTTGGTATACTCCAAAAACTTCTTCATGGTCTGCAACTTTGCAGTCCACTGAAGTTGAACTAATTAGGACTAATGATTGCTGTGTGCTGCATTCGAGTGAACATTTCTGCGCATATACTATGGATCGTGTTGGAAGATTTGGACCGGTAAAAATCATAATTTCTTATAATTTATATGGAAATTTCGAAGAGTTTTTCCAAGGAATTTAGTTATTCGATTGGTTGTCAATGATTTGGAAGGACCTCTTTTGAGGAATAGCTCGGAAACTAATGGAGATCCGCTCTTCTTGCTCCGAAAAACCACTGGATCAAAAAATCAATTTAAAATTGCCCCAGGAAGGGACGTGGAGCCATAAGATAGTATATCGGAGTCAAAAATTTGAGGGTGAAGAGTGGAACTCGCAGTAGCTCAATTGGTAGAGTATCAGACTGGTATCAGACTGGGAGGATGTGAGTTCAAACCTCGCTCGCGCATTCCCTATTCATTCCGAAATTTGATTCTGGTGATGATCAAATTTTATTGTAAGCCCCTATTCTGCATATTCACCAATCTATTTACAACAAGTCTATTTTCTATGATTTTGTTTTTTAAAGATATTGCAGAAATGGAAGAAGATGCGCCCACTTTACCCTCATCTATTTGAAGTTCGAAATTCTGTACAATTAAGGATTGAAACAAGAGGGTATATGTCCATTAGTTTCCGAGATATTCATCTAAATCAAATGACCAAAAATAGATTATATATAATAGATTATCAATACATTCTTTAAGAAAATTTTGATTGGCTGATTTCGCCCCAATCTTCTTTTGTAGCTCGTGAAATTCTCTACAAAAATGGATTAGGGCAAAATCGTCTTATCTCATTTAGTTTCCGAGACATTCTCAAAAAAGATCAGCAAGACTATCAACTCATTCTGTTTTACACCTTCACTACGAAATTATTCTTGCATTTCCGTAGGGCGATAGCGGAACTCCATTGGTTCATCATAATATTCTGTATGGAATAATCACTGGGGGTTCATGTAATGCAAGCGATCCTTTCATCCTCACCAAAATCTTCCATCACATAGATTTTATCACTGAAGCATTGGAAAAAGGAAAGGAACCAGAAGTCGGGAAGAAACGAAAGATATGGATTGATTCTAAAGAGAATCAAGACAATATGCCTAGTGGGAAAAAGACAAAGCTTTAATGTCTGTTCAATATATTACTAAAAAAGAATAAAAAATATTATTTAAGAAAAACATTTTTCATCACGTCCATTAATCCAAAAAAATTGACTTTTCATTTCTTCAAGATCGGAGGCGAAAACACTCCAGGGTGAGTGGTCCAGTGGTCGAATGGATAAGACTCATCTGACACCAGTGATCAAACATACGAAATTCGATAATTACTGAAACATTCAACAATTTTATAGATTCGTAATTGAATTGATGAACATTATGTTGTGTTTCAAAGAATAGAACAATGAGGTTTTGCTGGACTATCGTTTTCTTCCAGGATAGATACGTTAAATAGTTCGATCACTGGACGAGTTCAAACACTGGTCGATTCAACCTATCTCGCTTACTTTAACAAAAATTATTTTCAAATATTCCTGCTGAAATTGAAACACGGGCAGTATTTCACATGCTAGAATTCTAACTGGCTGATTTCATTATCGTGACGTAGGACGAATGTTATTTTTGAAATTCATGCTATACGATAAATATTCTACATTTATCGCCAAACTCCAAGATCGAATGATTGCATACATTTCTGGAGGTTAAAAGAATGTGTTTCTTTGAATATTAAACAAGTATGCATTCAGACACGTTTCATTTCGTGAGAATTTTTTTTTTTTTAAAAACCTTGTTTTTCGAGTGATAAAAGGAAGGAATGTATTTTCAAATATCGATCGTCATGCAATTAATATTCCTCGATATTATCCATGGTGAGTTGTTAAAAATCATAAATTCTTTAACTTTATTCTGCTTTACTCCCTCATTACTGAATAAAATACCCCAATTTTTATCGTCATTTTTCCAAAAAAAATTTGGACAAAAAAGGGGTTTCCCCATTAGTTTTCGAGATATTCTCAAGAAAGTGCAAAAGGAAATCTTACAACCCCATAAATTCGAATCTCCTCGAAATGACAGAAGCCTCTAAATGTTTAGATGCAACTGCGATACATAATGGAAGAAATGTCCAAGAAGGAAGCTTCAAATTCATGGTACATATAGATTCTATTATTGATAATGAGTATTACTCGTGTGGAGGAGTGGTAATTGACGAATTCCACGTTATTACGGCTGCTCATTGTATTGCATGCTCTAACTTATCAAAAATAGCTATAATCTTTGGCTCAGTATCAATACCAGCTCCACGATTCTTCTTCCGTCAACCAGTTGAGATTCATCTTCATCCGAATTATACATCCCCACAGAAGAGGACAATCATGGACTTGTGTCTAGATTATGTTACATCTAGTGCTCCGTTTTATGCCTCAGGACCCCAGAATATTCGAGCAAATGACATTGCTCTTGTGAAGGTAATTTATTCATGTTAGGCTCCGAAAGTCTTGATGTCGTTAATTTTTTGATGGGTAAATGAATGCTTTTATTATAACTGCAGGTAGACAGACATATAACGTTGGGAGACACCTTCACTAATGTTGATTTACCAGTTTCTGAGTCACTGCCTTATTGTGATCTATTGCAGATTGCTAGTTGGTATACTCCAGAAACTTCTTCATGGTCTGCCACTTTGCAGTCCACTGAAGTTGAATTGATCAACGACAATGATTGCACTGTACCGCATCTGAGCGAACATTTCTGCGCAAATACTATGGATCGTGTTGAACGATTTGGACCGGTAAAAATAATAAGTTCCTATAATTCTTTCGGAAATTTTGAGGAGTTTCATTTTCAAACTTGCAAATTTGATTATCCGATCGATTGTCAATTTTTTGTGAGGATCTTTTTTTGGAGAATACCTCGCCTCCAACTGAAGGATATACGCCTTTTTTGCAGTAATCTTTTTGCTATGAGCAGAAATACCTGGAAATTTTTTTGAAATATTATTATATCTAATTAGATATAACTGAATACAACCAAATCTGCAATCATATTTCGGTACATGAGACGTCATATCTTTAGAGACATAGGCAAATATATACGAGTCGATCTGACCAGATCTGAGAACCCCGTAATGGAACGGCACAAATCTGCATCAGGTATACTTATATATATTTGCATGTCGACAGATCTGTGATTTGATATAATTGGATCTGATCAAATCTGACGTTCAGAATATGTTCGCACTTTTCAAGGACTAAATATATCTAATTAGATGGGAAGGAGCCCGGGGCAGAATGGGGTAAAATGGTGTACTCACATCGCAGAAGTCGTTCCAGGTTTTTCTAAGGAAAGAATGAGGATAAAAAGGGCGTATCTCCATCAGTTAGCGAAATGTTTATCAACATCTAGACCCAAAATCATTTGTTCCTCCAAATAATTTTTTCAAGATACTTGTCAATTAAGCAAGATAGGATGATTTTGCCTCAATCTTTTTTCGTAGCTCTTGAAATTCTCTGCTAAAAGAAACTTGGCAAAATCGCCCTATCTCACTTAATTTCTGGAATATTCTCAAAAAAAGATGGGCATCCAAATCACCTGATTCTGTTTTACCCATTCATTACGAAATTTTCATTGTGTTTCTGTAGGGCGATAGCGGAAGTCCACTAGTTCACAATAATACTTTGTATGGAATAATTGTTGGGGGTTCATGTACTTCAGGCGCTCCCTTTCTCCTCATCAAAATTTTCTATCACATGGATTTTATCACTGAAGTATTGGAAAAAGGAAGAGAATGAGAAGTTGGTGAGGAACGAGAAAAATTGATTGTCTCTGAAAAAATCAGAAAATTTCTGCTAGTAGAAACAATGAAGCTCTAATTACTGTTCAATATTCCTGAAAATGAAAAAACATATGATTTTTTCTAGAAGATAGAAGGGCCGACAAGTTATTGAAAAATTAAAAAATGCGACGTTTGCATTCAGTAGGCCATAAACTATGCAAAATATTGGCTGAAGAAATGGTTTTATGGAGCCTTTCCATTTCGAATCGCACAAAAGAAAAGATGAAAATAAAAACACCCGATCAATACTCTATTCAATAGTTAATTATTATGAGAAAAAAAACACTATAACTGTCTGAACAATGTATGTCGTACAAACGACTTTTTTTTGTAAAACCGCAACTCTCTAATGTTATCGTTCATTCATTGATGACATGTAATACCCAATATTGTACTCAGGCTTTATCAAATAAATGAACATTTAGAAAATAAAAATAAAAAAAATAAAATATTGGGTGTGAAAAATCAGACATAGAGATAATCACTGAGCAAAAACAAACGTAATGAGGGAATTAAGTACACTTACATCTCTTTTTGCAATTGATGCAATAGAGACTAAGAAATATGTCTTCCTGAGAAAACAGCTCTATCATTCCACTATTGATAACAATGCACATGGCATGCCCATTTTTTTTACAAAATGAATTCTGTCCAACTCTTTTCTTTTCTATCATTATTGGGTTGAGTAGCATCTCCGCGGAATGATTCGGTCTTGGTGATAGACTTAATCTGTTTCATCTCATTCATTCCTGAATAATTGTTCTTGAAGTTTCAAAGAAAAACTCTTGAATAAAGATTGTCAATAAATTCAGTAGTGAAGAGGTAAAACAGGATAAGTCGACTTGTCTTTATGATCATTTTGAAGGGAATATCTCGGAAACTAAGCAAGATAAGGCGATATTACCTATCTTTTGTGCTAGAGAATTTCAAGACTTACAAAAGAGGTTTAAAGCAAAATTGCCCTATTTCGCTTATTTTCTAATGTATTTCCAAATAACTAAATGAGAAAAAAATAGACTTATCTCGTTTTACCTCTTCGCTACTGAATTAAATTCATACCTTCAGAGAATCTTGATTTTACCATGAACAAAAATTCACAGTTTTAGAGTATTCGATCATAATCCACTCAAATTTTTTTTTTCAACGACATCAGGCTATTGACGCTGAATTTTTGAGGGTAAGTACATGTTCATGCATACATTCAACAACTTTCATCAACAAATTCTCAAAGCATTTCCAGTGTGTGGAGGGGGGGGGGGGGGGGGGTTAAAAGGAATCAAAACTACCTCCAAAATCACTTTTCTGCAAATAGCTGAAAAATTATTGGAAATATGGAAAAAAAAGTTCTAGATGGAGAATAAAGATATTAAAATAATCTATGAATTCGCTCTGATGCAATATAAATCGAGATACTTTCTCGACCCTGCTCGATTGCGCAAAAAATCTCGAAATCTTTGAGGAATCATAAAAAAATGAAAAATTGATATTTTTCAGCTCTTTTTTCAAATTGTATCCACGCAAGAGAAAACATCTTTTATAGGTACAGATTTTTTCACATTTCAATCACTGAAAAGTTATTGGAAAATTCATTCTTTCCACTTTTTATTTCCTGCAAGAAATTTTTCTTTTCCTTCCATGGACATTATCTGGATTTTAGACAATATCCGTGAAAGAGAAAAACTGAATTTTTTTCGTGAATATCACGATTTATATTGCAAATACGGAAAAAATGCATCAGAACGAATTCATAGATGATTTCAATATCTATCCGGAAGCCAAACATATTAACAATTAATTGAGAGGCTAATTGGGATATTGGACTGATAAATAAATATTTGAAGTCAATCTTCACATTGATTTTCAAAAATCGCGACGTTTCGCTCCTGATTAGAAGCTTCTTCAGGCTCTTTAGATCAATATAAATTGTCATGATAATATTAAACTTAAAGAATGGTTTCGTATTTCTTTACTCCCCATCATTATTTTAACGGTACAGCATTTAATGAATGAATAAACAAATTGATAAACTCAAATGACACATAAAATAATGACAATACGAGACTGGACCATTAATCTTTAAGTTTAATATTATCATAACAATTTACATTAATCTAAAGAGCCTGAAGAAGCTTCTAATCAGGAGCGAAATGTCACGATTTTACAAAATAAATGTGAAGATTGACTTCAAATATTTATTTATCAGTCCGATATCCCAATTAACCTCTAAATTAACTATTTATCATCATGGACGACAAAAATAACAACATATTAAAAATAATTTCAATATCTTTCTTTTTTATCCAGAATGCTTTGGGAATTTCTTAACCCAAGACTGATCACCTAAATTGCTCCTGCGACTCTGGTCCCCTCATGAGAGAATCGCCGCCGTGTTATTTCAGCTGCGATGTTGTCGAATTCACTCTACACTGCTCGGGTGCGTTTATCGAGTTTTCGGCAATGTCGCTTAGCCGATCATTCCATTTAACATGGGAAAAATTTTGTCGCATATTAGAATTTATTTTATTTCTCCATCAATTTTGCAGAATGTGTCTTTCAAAAATTATGATAATTTGCTAAACATTTCAATGCATTCAAATTTTTTCAGAATTTTACGCTTTGTCAAATAATCATGGAAGAATAAAAACGGCGGACACCGGCTTTTTCCTCATGGAGGGACCAATCTAGGGTTAATGAAAATTGTTGAATATATTCATGAACATTTGCGTCATTTCAGGAATTCAGCTTCTCTAGGCCAATGTAGTTTTAAAAAAAATGTTAGTGGACTATCAATACCATGCGATGCAAAAGTTATTAAGTCAAATGGAATTTAAATCGAAGAATGTAAATCGATAAAGCAGAATGAGTTCATTTTTCGAAAATATTTCGAAAACCAATGAAGATACGCCCTTTTCGCGGTGATCTTTTTTTGTAGAAAATTTCAGGAGCTACAAAAAAAGATGAGAGTAAAATCGCTCTATCTCGTTCAGTTTCCAAAATATTCTCAAAAATAAATGCGTAAGAAAATTCTCATTTTTCAGTCTTTTTTGGAGCTCTCGAAATCTTTTCCAAAAAAATATTCGTACAAAATCGCTTTATCTCGTTTAGTTTCGGAGGTATTGTAAACAAAGAAGAAAAAATGTAGCTAGAATATCCCTATTTTTTGTCATTATTTTTCTCGAAAAATCTCGGAAACTAAGCGAGATAGGGCAATTGTGCATGGATTCTTTTCGTAGCTTTTGAAATTCTCTACAAAAAATAATTTGGGTAAAATCGTCCTATCTCACCAAATCGCCAAGATATTACTCCAAAAAGATTGGGAAAAAAAAATGAACCCATTTTCTGTCACTTCTTCGTTATTGAAATATGCTAACTACTTATCTTTTAGATTAGTTTCGAATATTTTCCACTGAGATACAACAAACGGTCGTTTTCCACGTACCCAATTTCATGATCGTGACGTGGGAAAGATATTATTCTCGAAATTCGTGCTAGACCATAAATTTTTCACATTTATCGCTGTACTTCAAGACTAGACGACTGTATTTATTTCGTGATTACATAATTGTGAAAAACTTCATTTTTCAAGTGATTAAAAAGAGAAAATTTTCTCTAACACATTTATGAAAATGTATTTTCTAATATCGATCTTCATACGATTAATATTCATCAATATTATTGATGGTGAGTTGTCAAAAATCATAAATTTCCTAATTCCGTTATTTTACCTCTTCATTACTGAATTAAATTCAGTAGCGAGAAGGTTAAATGAGGTAACTCTATTTTTTCCGTTATTTTTTTCCAAATATCTGGGTAATAAGCGAGATACACTTTTTTGAATCCGAATTCATCTTTGTAGCTCTTGAAATTCTCCACAAATATGTCTCTGGACAAAAAAGACGTATCTCCATTAGCTTCCGAGATATTTTCAAAAAATCATTGAAAAAACATGTCTTTAGAATAAATCTATTCTTTTGTCTTTTGAGGCAAAAAAGGCGTATCTTCATTGGTTTCCGAGATTTTCGCAAATAAATGAGAAAGTCGGTTCACCTATTTTCTCTCAGTACATATAATAGGCCCATAAATTCAAATTTTTTTGAAATTACAGATGGCTCTAAATGTATAGATGCAGTCGCACTATATGATGGACTGATGGTAGAAGAAGGCAACTTCAGTTCGTTTAAAACGATTTGTTTGGTGGACCAAAGATCATACGAAATCCTGAGTGTGAGAAATCAAATACAGAGATAATCATTATACAAAAATAATCGCAATGAGGAAATTAAGTACATTTGCATCTCTATTCGCAATTGATTCAGTGGAGGCGGAGAGATATCTTTTTCCAAGAAAAAATAGCTTCATCATCTCACTATTGGTAACAATGCACATGGGCGTGCCCGATTTTTTACAAATAGAACTTTGTCTAATCGTTTTTTTTGTCTATCATCATTGGGTTGAGTTGCAACTCCACAGGATGACTTGGTCTTGGTGATAGACTTATGCTGTTTTACCTCATTCATTCCAAAATTATAATTTTTTGAATTTCCTTGGAAAAAATTATGAATAATTATTGACAAAAGATCAAATTCATCAAATCTGAGAATTTCAGCTTCATAATGAGCGAAAATTCACAGTTTCTACTATGACATACGAAAGTTCTTAATTCATATGGATTTCTACTTGAAGCAGTCTTTTCATATATCGGGATTAATTGAATGTCAATTTTTCCTTTTTTTGCTTCCGAATGGAAGCTTTCTAATTGTAATTTCTTTCGAGTTTGAGATTTTATCATCATATGACTGCAAATGACCTGGAATGTCAAGAACCGCCGTTTTAAAAAAATGTCTGTGCGTGTGTATGTGGGTGTATATGTGTGTGTGTGTATGTGATGACGCATTTTCCGCTTTACACTGAAACGGGGCTAGCTAGTAATCTGAAAATTTTACCGTATATTTGCCATGCGTGCCCCAAGCTCTCACCAGAATTTCAGCAGAATCGGCCGGATAGTTCCTGAGAAAAATGAAAATGTCGAAATATCGTTTTTTCGACTTTTCTCGATGCGCGCTTACGAGCTGCATCTTTGAACCCTGGGGTTGCAGGAGCTCAGATTTTTAGTTTATCCGGTATAAAACTTTTGAAAAATTTTTCGTTAAAATCTTGATACCCCTATAACTTGATAAATAATTGAGCTAGAGACCTCAAATTTTGTGAGGTTATACATCTGATGAGCGCAAAGTTTGGTATCAAAACTGAACGGAATCGGTCCAGTAGTTTCTTAGATATTAGCTTAGAAACATTCGGAAGAGCGAGCTATATCTTCGAGATTATTCAATTGATTATCTTTGGGATGAGCTTATCACCCTCTGAGGCCCATTTTGGGTTCCCCACTCCACGCACAGATCAATGATGGTAGATTTAAAATTAAACAATACATTTGGAAGCTCTCTGCCAATTGCATCGACAGAATATTAAATGTTCTAGCACATACTCCCAACAGGGAGTCTAGCTATCAGGAAAAAAAATAAAAATATTAGATGTACGATGTTCAAATCACGCACAAGTAGGGGGGCTCTCTTGTTCTTTTTTCATTATTTTAAAATTTTTTGTAATGCATTGCCCCTTTTCTTGCAATTTATAAGAGAAAATTCTTACCGCATGAAAGACGTGTCGCTAATTTCAAAAGAGGGTGAAAACCCGCCTTCATGGTCTCATCGAAACCATTAGATATCTCTTAGTATCAACTCATTATTCCTTTTATTTCCGTGAGGAGCTTTCATCTAAATTACTATTTTCTCGAAAATCATTTCTTTTTCCGCAATTTTTTGAAAAATATGAGTCGTAGTAAATGCCTCTAACCCTCTCTGAATAAATCCTTAAATTTTGAGTCGAAGAGGCCATACTTTCCAACTTTCTTTAATAAGATAAGCGCTGACAAACGCAATTTAATACCAATGTATTCCATACCAAACGCATATTGCCCTATCTCGCGTCCGAGATATTTAACCAAAAAAAATTGTGAAGAAAAATTAACCCATTCCCCTTTATCTCTTCGCTATTCAAAGTATAAAAACCACTTATTTTTGAAATAAATTTTCGATTCTCCCGCTGAAATTCAACAAACGGCCGTTTTCTATGTAGCCAATTTCATGATCGTGACGTGGAAAAGATAGTATTCTCGAAAGCCGTGCTAGACCATAAATATGTCACATTTATCGCAGCACTCCAAAACTCAACGATTATATCTATTTCGGGTTCTTACGATTATTACTAATCGTAAGAACCTTCTTCTTCTAAGTGATAAAAAGACGAAAATTTTCTTCAACAAATTTACGGAAATGTATTTTCTAATATCGATCTTCATGCGACTGATATTCATCAATATTATTAATGGTGAGTTGTTAGAAATCATACATTCCTCTAACTCCATTTTTATGTATTTTGTTTCAAATATCTCGGAAACTAAGCGAGATATGCCTTTTTTATCCAGATCTTTTTTGTAGCTCTTGAAATTGGTTACAGATTTAGACGAAAAGGGCATATCTCCATTAGTAGTGCCGGAAACATTATCTGTTATTTCGCCCGGTATAGTTGTCATGTCATTGATGGAAAATAATAATAAGTGATTATTGGATCACAGAAATAGCAAGCAAGTTTAGATGACAATTCGAGGGAGGATTGCAAAATGTTCAAAATTTACCGAAATACCTTATCTATCCCCCCTCCCCTCCCCTCCCGTATTCCTCTGAAAGTCCCCACCATCCATCTGCAATTATAATTATATTTTTCCTATTTCGGAAATATTCCCAAAGTAGCTTAAAGAATTTAATTGTCAAAATTTTTCCGATAAATTTCAATTTCTTTATTTTCATTAGCATACTCTAGAAATGAGACGTACGCTGTAATCAGTGTAATACTTGGAGGCAGCCCATAAATTGGATTTGTGATACAATGTGACAGGAGGGGCCGGGGGATCTTAAGAATCGTGATTTTGCAAAAGTCAGATTGAAATATTGAAAAAACTCGGAATGGATTCGTTGGAAATTATTCGTTCATAACGCTCTCACATTAGACAATGTGATCTATTACCCTTCTTTCATGATTTACTAATATTAATATATCGTCATCTCGGAGAAAAAGTAGCGTAAGTGATATGCTTAAACATAGCACTTGCGCCATGTTGATTTTAAGGCGTGAATTCACATTAATATATATATGGAATTATTGAGTTATATATATCGGGTATAAAAGTGATAGTGTGACGTCACAAGGTAGGGGGGTTTCAATAAAAATGTGACAGAATCTGACGCAGAGGGAAGGAGAATCTAGAAATCTTAGCATTCATGGGACCTAATTTATGGACAGCCCCTCGAGGATTAATAAATTATATATTAATTAGGGTGTTCATTATTTACTAAGCTGACTTTTTTCACTTGCATATTATTCGTATTATTCGTCCACCATCTAAAAATAATTCTGAATTTTCATTTCGATTTCATTTGACTCTGCCCAAATGCAAATTCTTTTCCCACTCTTTTGAAATGGAGTTTTTGCACTTCTTGGAAATTAAATTTTGTCTTGCTCATTATGTTCAATAACTTATAAAATATTGATAATTCTACTTCTCTTATGATCCCCTTAGAACAATAAAATTTTGATACCCAAATAAAAAATTTATATTATAAGTTTAGAGATGGTCGTAATTTTTTAAAGTCACTTACTTGATATTTGTGCGATTCACAATCACTAGAGTCGAGAAGTTTGTTCTGAATTCTGCCCAGCGAAAGTCACTAGATAACGATCCAATTCTAGATTCCGTAACAATTATGATCCACATATATTTGACGTTTAGGTTTGAAACATTTAGTGAACAGAGGAGACGATACAAGTCATATTGATGTATTCCAAGACTAGAAATTACTTGTATCGTCTCTCCGACTCACCAAATTTATCAAACCCAAACATCAAATACATGTGGATCATAATTGTTACGAAATTCGGAATTGGACCGTTACCTAACAATTTTCGTGGGACAGAATTAAGAACGAACTTCTTTTCCTCAACAATCACTCATCATGAATTTCAATCAATGACATGTGTCGAAAGCATTCATGAAAGTTCCCAGCCCTATCCATTAATTTCCGAGATACTCTTAGAAGATAACGAAAAAAAAATTGGTTTCCCTTTTTTTTTCTCAGTGCACAGCCCCTTATAAATTCGATGCTCCTTAAAATGACAGAATTCTTTGAATTTCAAGATGTAGCTGCGATGCATTATGGAAGGCATGTCGAAGAAGGCAACTTCAAATTCGTGGCATATATAATTGCTGCTATTGGTGAAGAGCATCACGCGTGTGGAGGAGTAGTAATTGACGAATTCCACGTTATTACAGCTGCTCATTGCGTCGTCTGTTCAGGACTGTCACAAATTTATGTATTCGCTGATTCATCATCGAATGCCATTTCACAGATGTATCGAACGGCTGCAGTTTATGCTTATCCGAATTCTACGTTCACTCAAGGCAGTTCAACCATTGGCTTATGTCTAGAATATCTTACATGTTGTTTTTGGCCCAAAGCTTCAGAAGACCTAAACATTCCAGCAAATGATATTGCTATTGTGAAAGTAATTTAATCTTCCACGCTACAAAAGTCTTGATTACATCAATTTTCCAATGGATAAATCAATGCCTATATTGTAATTGCAGGTAAAGAGACGTATAACATTAGGAGATGATTTCATTCATCTTAAATTACCAGATTCCAAATCACTGCCTCATTGTCAACTATTGCATTTTGCTGGTTGGTATTCTCCAACTTCTATATGGTCTGCTACTTTGCAGTCAACTGAAATTATATTAGTCCACGACAGAGATTGTAATGTGCAGCATTCGAGAGAACATTTTTGCGCAAATACTATCGATCTTGTTGGACGAGTTGGACCGGTAAAAATAATAATTTTTTATAGTTTTTGTTGAAATTTTGGGGAGTTTTCATCTGAGGTTTTTTTTGGGGGGCTCTAATCTAGGAAACTAAGATAGAGCTATCCTGCCATAATCATTTTTTGCAGAGCAATTCAAGAGCTACAGAAAAGGATTAGGGCGAAATTGCTTAATTTCACTTCATTTCCAAGATATTTGGAAAAAAAACTACTGGAACAAAATTTCTATCTATGATAAGTCTATTACTTTGTCCTTTGTTTTTTGAGGAGATCTCGGAAACTGATGGAAATATGGTCTTTTTGCCCTAATCATTTTGTGCAGCTCTTAGAATTCTCTATAAAAAAAAGATCAGGACAAAAGGGCGTATTTCCGAAACATCTTCTCTAAATCCAATGATGACAAATTTTACTCATGAATACATTCTTTCTTCCTATAATATTTTGAGGATATTTCAGAAATTACTGGAGATACGCCTGTTTTGCTGGAGTTCTTAATTGTAGAGATTATCTTGTTCTGTTTACGATATATTTTCGCAAAACCCACGATGAAAACAAGATTCATTGCAGATAGATTTTTGTTTCAGTAGTTTTTGAATCATGTCTCGAAAACTAAACGAGATAGGGCAATTTTGCCTCAATCCTTTTTGGAGCACATGAAAGCTCTTTACAGGAAAAATCAAGGCCAATTCACTCTCCTTCTCTCGCTTGATTTTTGGAATATTCTTAGATGAAAGATTCCCAAAATAATCAACTTATCCTGTTTCACTTCTTCACTACGCAATCATCCTTGTATTTCTATAGGGTGATAGCGGAACTCCACTGGTTCACCTTAATACTTTGTATGGAATAATTCTGGGGGGTTCAGATACTCCAGGCGCTCCCTTTGTCTTCACCAAAGTCTTCCATCACATAAATTTTATCACTGAAGTATTAGGAAAAAAAAGACGATGAGAAGTTGAGGTGGATGGAGAAAAAGTGATCCTCTCTGAGGAAAATCGAAAAATTATTATGACTAGAAATTATATCGCTCAAATTTCTGTTACATAATAATCACTAAAAATCGATTAAAAAATATGATTTTTTCAGAAAAAGTGTTTTTTTTTATTCATTACGTCTTTAAAATCTTTCAAATCTTTTACGTCTTTTAAGTAATTAAATCTTTATTCATTCTTAAAAAGAATCTACACGAATTTAAACGTACAAAAAAGGATCAGGATGAAATGGCTTTATCTCGGTTAGTTTCCGAGATATGGAAAAACAAAACAAATTACAGAATAAATAGACTCATTTTTCAGTAATTTTTCTCAAATATCTTGGAATTTAAACGCGATGCGCCTTTTTGAGCCGAATTCTTTTTTGTACCTCTTGAAATTCTGTAAGAAAAGGACTGGGATAAAAAGGGCGCAGTCCATTAGTTTTCGAAAAATTCTCAAAAAAATGACAAAAAGTTGATTTATCCATTCTTTCTCAGTGCACAGTCCCATTAATTTGAATCTCCTTTACCCTACAATGTAGTTTTGCAACAACGTAAAAATGTAATTTAACAGTATTTGATTTTATCGGCCGTGTATTTATTATTATTATTTTCGTGACATCACTGTTCACGGCAATTTTGGTCATATATGTCATATGCGTTCGTTTATGAGAATTTCATTTGAACTTGAATGGAGAGAAGGCTCAAAGTGCTCGAGTATTTAAACTGCTAACCTATTCAGGTTATAGTAGTTGAAATTTTATATTGTCGCGTAAAGATGGAAATTAAATTATTGAAAAAATCAATTGAATTAAAGAATTAAATCAATTGAATTAATTGCAATGCACAAGTTTCCGAAAAAATTGGAGGTGCTCGGATTCGAGTAATTATTAGCAATTATTAGTATTATAGTGTAATTTAACAATTGACGAGTGGACTTTTCTCCGTTCCATGAAACAATTTTACCCTGCTGCTTAAATGTGCATTCAACTAAATTTTTCAACTCGCCTAACTGCCTCCCATAAACCACTCACTCTACAAAAAATAATGCGAGCAAAATCGTCCTATTTCGCTTACTTTCCAAGATATATATCCAGCAAAGATCGAGGAGTAAAATTAATCCTATCCTCTTTTATCTATTCGCTACTGAAACATAAGAACTATTTGTCTCTAAGATCAGTTTCGAATTCTCCCGCTGAAATACAGCAAACAGCCGTTTTCCACGTACCCGATTTCATAATCTTGGCGTTAGATAGATATTATTTGCGGAATTCATCCTAGACCATAAATATTCCACATTCATAGCTGTACTCCACGACTCAAAGATTGTATTCATTTTGCGATTAAATAATTGTGAAAAACTTCGTTTTTCAAGTGGTAAGAAAGAGACAAATTTTTCCGACCCATTCAGGGAAATGTATTTTTTAATATTGATCTGCATGCAATTGATATTCATCAATATTATTGATGGTGAGTTGTTAAGAATAAAAATTCCCCAATTTTATCTCGTTTTACCTTTTCACTACTGATTCAAATTCATAGCAAAGAGTTAAAATGAGATAACTGTTTTTTTTCAATATCTCGGAAACTAAGGGATATACGCCTTTTTTACCCGGAGCCTTTTCCGTAGCTCTCAAAATTCTATACAAAAATTTCTCAGGACAAAAAAGGGCGTATTTTCATTAATGTTCGAGATATTCTCAAAAAATGATCGAAACAAAATGTCTTCAGGATAAATCTATTTTTTTTGTCATTTGTCTTCTATGAATGTCTCGGAAACTAAGTGAGATACGTCCGTCTCATCCGAATCATTTTTGTAATTCCTGAAATTCTCTACAAAAATATTTTAAGGCAAGAAGGGCTTCTATTGGTTTCCGAGACTTTCTCAAAAAATAAAAAAAGTCGATTTGCCTATTTTTTTCTCAGTGCACAACCCCATAAATTAAAACTTCTTTAAAATGACAGAAGCCTTTGAATGTTTAGATGCAATGGCGCTACACGATGGCGAGTGGGTCGAAAAAGGCAACTTCAAATTCATAGCATATATAACTGTTGTTATGGACAATGAGTATTACTTGTGTGGAGGAGTAGTGATTGACGAATTTCACATAATTACGGCTGGCCATTGCGTTGCATGTCCAAAATTATCAGAAATAAGTGTCTTCATTGGCTCAGCAACGGAAATAGTTTCAATGACCACTTCATATAAACCGGCTAGAATTTACGTTCATCCAAATTTCATATCCGCAGAAGATAGCTCAATCAGTTTCTCATGTCTAGATTATCTTAAATACTACGTATTATCGATTCCACTCTCAAGACATCGAAGGACTCCAGCAAATGACATTGCTATTATCAAAGTAATTCAATTTTTCATGCTAAGAAAGTCTTGATCTCCTCAATTTTTTTAAGGATAATAACCAAAAAATTTCAATATTTATTTCGAATTTAAGATTTCCTGGGATCAATTGTGATGTTCCTTTCTAGACTGGTCAACAAGTGCCAAAAAGTCACAATTTGTTAGCGTCAACCGAAAATTATGATTAAGGTGTTATTTGATTCGGAATGACATGCAGAACATTTGTGAATCGTATGAAAACCCGCTCGTGAGAATTCCAAAAATTGTCAACAATTTAGTGAAAACAAAAACCGTGTTTTCGTTTTTTGCGTATATCTTGGCAAATATTGCAAATATGCGAAATATCAAAAAAGATTCAAAGCGAGCAGGAAATTTCCTATGAAAAAGTCCTGATTCTCAAAACTGTAGGACTAATATTTATCATTCTAACCGTCTCAAGAAATTGTCTAATTAACAAATGGGTAGTTAATTGAAAAATGGGAATAAAAACTTAGTTGTACCTGAATATTATGCATTGAAGTATCCCAAAAGTGCCTATTTTTTTTGTTTCTTAATATCAACTTTTAATAGGCCTAATTAATATTTTTCGTTAATGTCTCTGATACGAAGAGAGCGGGCGGGAGCCGAATCACGCGTTTTTGGCCGGTTTTTCACCACTAAATTAGAATTATAAATATTAGTCCTACAGTTTCAAGAGTTAGGATTTTTTGATAGGAAATTTTCTGCTCTCTCTGAATCTTTCTTGATATTTCGCATATTTGCCGAGATATACGCAAAAAACGAAGACACGATTTTTGTTTCCACTAAATTGTTAATAACTTTTGAAATTTTCACGAGCGGGTTTTCATACGATTCACAAATGTTCTGCATGTCATTCCGAATCGAATGACACTTTGATCACAATTTTCGGTTGACGCTAACAAATTGTCATTTTTTGGCACTTGTTGACGAGTCTATTCCGTGTTTCATAAATTATGATGTAGGGATCATGGAACGTTGGAATTATTGAATTGAACAATACTAATAATTCCGAATGAACGACATTTCGCCCGTTTTATTCAGACTTCCTCAGTTATTATAATTCGATGTAAATTACGACTACTAATTTTTTTCAATTTTATTTTATTATTGATTTAATTACAATTATGTACTATGATTTTCTAGAAACAATTATTAGTATTGTGAAATGCAAATAATTCCAACGTCCCATGATTCCTACGTCTTAATTTTCTGGGATTTTCACAGAAAATTTGTCAGAATTTTCCAAAAAAACAAATCTCAAAAAGTTTATTTAAACAATTTTTCTGAAAAATTTTTCCAATTTCAGATTTTCTCGGATTTTGCAAAAAGATAAATCGATGCTATTATCATAATTGCAGGTCCAGAGAAGTATAACTTTGGGAGAGGATTTTACTAATGTTAAATTACCAGTTTCTGAGTCACTGCCTTATTGTGAACTATTGCCTTTTGCTGGTTGGTATACTCCAATTTCTACATGGTCTGCTAGTCTGCAGTCCACTGAAGTTGGATTAATTCGCAAGGAAAATTGCGAATTACAGCTTTCAAGTGATCATTTTTGCGCAATTACGGTAGATGGTGTTAAACGAATTGGACCGGTAAAATTAATAATTTCTAATGATTTATGTGGAATATTTTGAGATTAATAGAGAAAACGTCCTTTATGCTCTAATTTTTTTTTGTATCTCTTAAAATTCTGTACAATTAGAGAGTGGAACAATAAGGGCGTATCACCTTTAGTTTTCGAGACACTTTAGTTAGATACAATCTAATGACTGAAAAATTCACTTTTTAAAGATATCTCGGAGACTAATAAGCATGATAGAATGATTCTGCTCTAATCATTTTTGTGTAGCTCTATTGATTCTGTAAGGAAGGATGAGGATGAAATCACTCTATTTCACTTAATTTACAAGATATTCTCAAAAAAATATTGTCAAAATAATCAACTCCTGCTTCACTATGACACTATCCTTCTATTTTCTGTAGGGTGATAGCGGAAGTCCATTGGTTCACAATAATATTTTATATGGAATAATGAAGGCAAGTGCAAATACTGAAACAGGCATGCCTTTCGTCTTTACCAAAATCTTCGATCACATAGATTTCATTACTCAAGTATTAGGCGAGAGAAGAGAATGAGCAGCTGCTAAAAAACGAGAGAAACGGATTGTCTCAACAAAAAAAAGTCGAAAAATTACAACTAGTAGAACTAATGAAGCTCTAATTTCTGTTTAATATTGCTAAAAATGAATGACAAATTATTGAAAAAAGCATCATGTGCACGTTCAAAACGCTTTAATTGTCAGGCCCAAAACTGTATGAAATATTGGGTGTGAAGAATCAGATATAAAGAAAACCACTATGCAGAAACAATCGCATAAAGGAATGAAGTACACTTACATCTCCATTTGCAATTGATACAGTAGAACCGGAGAGATATGTCTTGCTAAGAAAACAGCTTTATCATTCCACTATTGGTAACAATGCACATGGCGTACCTGCTTCTTTACGAATAAAATTTTGTCTCATCACTTTTTTTTCCATCATCATTGGGTTGAGTTGCATTTCCACCAGATGACTTGTTCTTGGAATTTCCTACAGAAAGGGATTGTGGTTTAAGTAGCTCCATCTCGTTTAATTTTGAAGATATTATGAAAGAACGAATGGTGAAAATGGATGCATTTTCCCATAATTTTTTGAGAATATCTGGGGAAATAGGCGAGATAGGGCGACTTGGCTCGATTTTTTCTGTAACTCTTGAAATTTTCTACAAAAAAAATCCAAACTTAAGGTATGACTATCACCAGAGGCTTGAAATACGAAAAATCTGAAAAAATTCAGAGATATTCTTCACAGGAAACCCAACAACTTTTCCTCATGGTGAAAAATTTTCTGAACCGTGGAATCCGAGATATTGAATTTCAAAAAGTGCATTTTTCCCATAAGAAAACGAGTAAATTGAGTCGCGATTCAATCTTTATAAATTTAAAGAAAAACGGCATTTACGGGGCTTCTGAAAAAATTGTAGTCCATAGTCACCACTTTTAAGAATTTTTTGAGACCAAAATCAGTTATTTCTGACCCATAGTTTTGGAGAAAAAAAAATAAACGATTAATGGCAGGCCAGCACCGCTGTGTACGTACACGCGGTCGCTCTGTATGTGTGTACAACTACAGGAGTATTCTCTAGTGTGTGCGCATACGTATACGCGCACATTAGTGTGCGTAGGCAGGCCCGTATCAGAATTTTAAAAAATGGTTCTTCGAAAAAAAAATCAAAATATTAGTAGATATAATTATTTTGATTAAATTATGCTTTCATATGAAAGCAAGAAATTATTGAGGCTGAATAGCATTATAGGTTGAACAATTTCTCCCTCCTTTGGTTGTTCCAAATGATTTTTTCCTAACCTCCCTTGACCCCACGCTTAGTGGTGACGTGAGCGATAGTCTTACCTTAATCCTCCTATCTCGATTACTTTCTGAAATAATTGTCGAAGAACTTTTGGAAAGAAAAATTAACTCATTCTCTTTTACCTTTACTCTACTGAAAAGTAAAAATTACTCTTCTTCAAACTTAATTTCAAATCTTCCCGCTAAAATGGAAAAACTAGCGATATTCCACGTGATAGAATTCTGCGTGGCCTATTCTATGATCGTGATGTGGAAGGGATATTATTCACGAAAATCGTGATATACGATAATTATTCCACATGTATCGCTGTACTTCAAAGACCATATGATTGTATTCATTTCTCAATGTTCAAAAGATGTGTTTCTTCGAATATGAAACAAGTATACATTCGGACATGCTTTATTTCATGAGAAAGTAATTGTGAAAAACTTCGTTTTTCGAGTGGTAAAGAAGGGGAAATGTATTTTCTAATATCAATCTTCATTCCATTGATATTCATCAATATTATCGATGGTGAGTTGTTAAAAATCATAAATTCCCGAATGTTATCCTTTTTTATCTCTTCACTATTGAATTAAATTCAGTAGCAAAGGATGTAAAATAGGATAATTCTATTTCTTTCACATTTTTTCCTAAATATCTCAGAAACAAAGCAAGATACGCCCTTTTGACCCAAACCCTTCTCCATAGCTCTTGAAATTCTCTACAAGGAATATCCCAGAACTAAAAGAGTGTTTCTCCATCAGTTCCTGATAGTCTCGAAAAACTATTGGAGAAAATGTCTTCAGAATAAACCTATTTTTTGTCATTTGTTTGTTATGAATATCTCTTTAAAAACTCTACAAACAAGTCTCAGAAGAAAAAGGGCGTATCTCCATTAATTTTTGAGATATTTTCGAAAAACGACAAAAACACCATAAATTCGAATCTTCTCAAAATGACGAAAGCCTCTGAATGTTTAGATGCAGTCGCTATGAATAATGGAAAAAATGTTGAGGAAGGCAATTTCAAATTCATGGTACATATCCATTCTTTTGTTGGTGATGATTATTGCACCTCGTGTGGAGGAGTAGTAATTGACAAATTTCATATCATAACGGCTGCCCATTGCGTTGCATGCTCAGAAGCCGAGGAAATATCTATATTCATGGGTTCTGTATCTGTACCAGCTTCATTTTCCTTCCATGCAGTGGACAAAGTTTACATTCATCCAAATTATACATCTATGGAGAATTGTTCAGCCTCAGAAAGTTTATTCACACAGGACAGATCATTCAGAGGCTTGTGCCCAAATTTTCTGACATCTTGCATCTCAAGATCTGCTTCTGAGCTTCGATTTGTTGCAGCAGCAAATGATATTGCTATTATGAAGGTAATTAATTTTTTTATGCAAGAAGATCTTTGATTCTTTTGAATTCGAATCGCCAATTGGCTCGATACATAATATGATATCAAATTTTCAAAAAAAATTAACAAAAAATAAACCATGAAGTAGTTTAATGAATGAGATAATGATAACAGACCCAAATATACATCAGTCGAATACGCTGGTCTTGAACCAAAATTGACTCTTGATCCTTGTCATGAATAAAGAGTTTGACAGTTCGAGAAAATTAATTGACTGACAGACGTCGTTGACGTTTTCAACTATTCTATTTTGTGGACCATGACATAGCCTTTAGAAGATTGAGATGTTTTCAATAGGCAGTTGTACCTCAGACTGGCTCTGGGGCCAATGAATCCAAATTCTTCCAGTATCTGAGGAGAGACAAAGATAAATCTTAAACACGTCTTCTACTAGTCAGACTGCTGATACCAAACATATTCTAGACTACATCCGTATATACATCTAGACGTTGCTTTTTCATTATCATTGCAGCTGTATATACCTACACCGCTGGGAGATGCTGTTACTAATGTTAATTTACCAGATTCTGAGTCACTGCCTTATTGTGAACCTTTGAATATTGCTAGTTGGTATCGTCCAAATACCCCTTCAGAGCCTATACCTCTGCAGTTCACTGAAGTTGAATTGATTTTTCCCGAAGATTGCGAAATTCTACTTCCAGATGATCAATTTTGCGCAAGTACTATGGATCGTGCCACCCGATTTGGAATGGTAAAAATCATAATTTCTTGGCATTCACGTGGGAATTTTCCAGGAGTTTTCTCCACTCAAATTCGATTTTTAGGTCCATTTTTAAGCTCTCTCTAGTTAAGAGATGAAACGGAATGAATTGTTCTTTTTAGCGATTCGATTTTGTTGAGAATCTGAGAGGCTGCAAAAAAGAATGAGGGCAAAATTAGACTACCTTGTTTAGTTCCCGAAATATTC
Organism: Aleiodes leptofemur; assembly: GCA_963942555.1. Lineage (NCBI taxonomy): Eukaryota > Metazoa > Arthropoda > Insecta > Hymenoptera > Braconidae > Aleiodes > Aleiodes leptofemur. The sequence goes on along the minus strand of OZ012611.1, from coordinate 14,500,928 downwards.
TCAAAAAATGAAGAAAAGAAAGAAGGAAAAAAGTCTTAGATTTTTTTATCCAATAATTTTCTGAAATTATCTCGAAAACTAAGCGAGATAGGGCGATTTTGCCCCATTCCACTGTTTTGTAAAGAATTTTGAGAGGTACGATAAAAAATATTAGGGCAAAATTGTCCTATTTTTTTTGGCTTCCCAGATATTTCCAAAGAATTGGATGAAAAAATCGAGCTATCCTATTTTGACTCTTCGCTATTGATAACTATAGATTGTGCAAAATAATTAAAAATGTCAAATTGAATAATATATGCACATGACAATAACATTAGAAGCTGAGGAGCCAAAAACGTTTTGAGTGGAGAAAATTCTGTATGTTTACTGGGGGTCTATTCTCGAAACGCGGGGATTCGTTCTCGCGAGAAACACTACTTTCTTGTACAAAAGAATTTCGTCAGGGGAAAATTTTCGTTGGGGAATCTAGATTCACGGGGAACATTTATTTCCCACACGAAAAAAATGTCACCATCCCCCACGAAATGACGACTGAATTTTACGACTTGTAGGTTAAGCACGGAGTAAGCGTCTGTAGGAGAAGATATCTGCATCAGACCGCTTTCCACGAGAATTTTTTAAGATGAGAATTTATTTTCGTTTCGTGTCAGAAACTGATTTCCATGGGAAAATGAATTTCGCTCAGGGAAAAAATTTTCGTCTAAAAATCTTTCGTGTACGAAACACATTTCCCAAACGAATAAAATATTCCTGATATTCGAGAATAGACCCCCTGGAATGAATTCGTGACAATTCCCAATTATTCTTGTATTTTTGTAGGGTGATAGCGGAAGTCCATTGGTTCACAATAATATTTTGTATGGTATTTTTCACGGAAGTAACAAAGAGCTAACACCTCACGTTACTCTCACCAAAATCTTCTATCACATGGATTTTATCAAGGAAGTCTTGGATAAAGAACAGGAGTGAGGGAAACTCCGGATAAAAAGAGAGAAATTAATTGTTCCAAAAAAAAAAAAAAAATTGTCACATAAAGACGATTTTTATTGCTTAAAAGATTACAACTAGTATTTCTGTTTAATATTGTTTAAAATTTATAATATTTCTCCTGGAAAGAGATGTATTTTCGGAGGAGCTGTTTATCGAAATCGAAAGAAATAAAGCCCAAATTAATTAATTTTGACTTATGAAATAAATCATATCAGTAATGGTGAGACGAATCGGAATGAGACGATTTTCTCAACGAATCATTTTTCGAGAATATCTCCGAAAGGAAGCGAGATAGAGCGATAAATCGCTTACTTTCCGAGATATTCATCAAGAAATGATCGGAATGAAAAATTGACTCATTTTCTTTACTTCTTCGCTACTGAAATATAAAAACTACTTTTCATTAGAGTCAATTTCAAATTTTCCCACTGAAATTGAAAAATCAGCAGTGTTTCACGTGATAGAATTCTACGTGGCCTATGTCTTGATTGTGATATGGAAGGGATACTATTCTCAAAATTCGTGTAATGGGATAGATATTCCACATTTATCACTACGTTTTGAGATCAAATGTTTGCATTCATTGCGCAAGGTTGAAAAAAGTGTGTCTTTGGATATTAAACGAGTTCGCAGTCGAACATGCTTTATTTGGTGAGAAAATAATTCTGGAAAACTTCGCTTTACGAGTAATAAAAAGGAGGAAATGTATTTCCTGATATTGATCTTCGTACGATTGATATTAATTAATATTATTGAAGGTAAGTTATCAAAAAATTACAAATTCCTCAGTGTGATTCTGTTTCAATTCTCTGCTACTGAATTAAATCCAGTAGCAAATAGGTAAAATAGGATAACTCTATTTTTTTGCCATTTTTTTTCAAACATCTCGGAAATTGAGCGAGATAGGCCTCTACCCGCATTTTTTTGACTGGCTCTTGAAATTTTGTTCAAAAAAGATTAAGGCAAAAGGGGAGTATTTTGCATTAATTTCCAAGATATTCGCAGAAAATTATTGAAATTAAAAAATCTGTTCAGAACATCTACTTCATTTTTCTTATCACTTTCTCCCAAATATCTCGGAAACTAAGTGCGATACACTCGTTTCACCCGGATCTTTTTTTCTTGTCCTTTAAATGCTCAAAAAAATGTAATATAAAAAAATGGCGTATCTTCAGTAGTTTCTGAAATATTCTCAAAAAATTAAAAAAATAGACCGAAATTGCAGCAAAAAGTGATGTCACGAAAAATAAGAATGAAAAAAATAGACGTATTTTTGGTTTAGTCCCATATATTCGAATATTTTTAAAATGACAGAATCCTGTATATTTAGATGCAGTCGCGATGCATGATGGGAAGAATGTCGAGGAAGGCAACTTCAAATTCATGGTACATATAGATTCTCCAATGGGAAATAAGTATCAATCGTGTGGAGGAGTAGTAATTGACGAATTTCACGTTATTACGGCTGCACATTGCGTCGCATATTCAAAATTATCAACAATATCCGTATTCATCGGTTCAGTATCAATACCACCTTCATCATCACTTTCCTATCGTCAACCGGTTAAAATTTACGTTCATCCGAATCATACATCCGCACAGCACAAATCAATCAGAGCCTTGTATTTGGATTTTCGTACATCTTTCTATCCGTTCAATGCCTCAGAATCCCTGAGGACTGGAGCAAATGACATTGCTGTTGTGGAGGTAATTTATTTTGGTTTCGCGTCAAAATAACACAAAAAACAACTGATTTCATGCAGTGATCTTTTTGCATTTGTTAACAATTTCCATTACAGTAGAATTTCTCTATATTTGACATATGCGCTTAGGACCAGTCTCTATATTTGACACATCCTTTTGTCCCCACCACATCAGACTCATGTCTCATATGCGTAGGTCTGATCAAAGATATAGTGAGAATCCTGTCAAACATGAAGGATGGTCAAATATAGAGGACTTCTACTGGAGCACAAGACACGCGGCACAGAGGATATATGACGCATGCGAAGGAAAGAGTACCCGGGAAGAAAATTCTTATATGATTGTATCTAATTAAAGATATTCAGAACTCGAAAAGTGCGAAAGAATTGTAAACTTCGGATCTGATCAGATCCAGTTATATTAAATCACAGGTCTGTCAAGATTTAAATGTATATAAGAATATCTGATGTAGATCTGGGACAATCCATTGTGGGGCTCTTATAGCATAGCATAGCTGCCTATATCTCCACAGATATGAAGTCATATCTACCAAGATATGACTGCAGATCGGTCGGTATTTAATTTTATATAATTATATACAATTAGATATAAATAGATATAATTATACAAAAATGAATTTCCTGGGTAGAAATAAGCTTCCCTGTCTTCCATCCATCCAAGCCAATTTGTTCCCCACACCTAAAGAAGTTTCACTTCAAGAATAAAAGGCAAACGTGTTATAAAATATAATTCATGTTATTTTTTGCGTTATTTTGATATGTAACCGTTATTTTTCTACTCTGCGGAAGTCTCGAACTCGATTTTTTTTCATTAGTAAATGAATATATTCTATTATAATTGCAGGTACATAGATCTATACCATTGGGAGACACTATTACTAATGCTAATTTACCAGATTCTGATGTCCTGCCTTATTGTGATGGATTGCATGTTGCGAGTTGGCATATCACAGAAGGTTGTTCATGGTCTGTCACTTTGCAGTCCACTGAAGTTGAATTAATCGATGACAATGATTGCTATGTACCGATTTTGAGCGAGCATTTTTGCGCAAATACTGCGGATCTTGTTGAACGATTTGGACCGGTAAAAAATACAATTTTTTATCATTTATGTGAAAATTTTGAGTGAAGAACGTTTTCAAAGAATATTTTGGCAACTAATAGAAATACGCCTTTTTTGCTATTATCCTTCCTCGTGGAAAATTTCAAAAGCTACAGGCAAAATCGCCCTATTTCGCTTAGTTTCCAAGATATTTTCAGAAAAAAATCAACGAAAGCATTAACTCTTCCTGTTTTACTTTTTCACCACAAAACTATTCTTGTATTGCTCTAGGGTGATAGCGGAAGCCCATTGGTTCACAATAATATTTTGTATGGAATAATTGTGGGGGGTGTACGTACTCCAGGCGCTCCATTTGTCCTCATCAAAATCTTCAATCACATAGAGTTTATCACTGATGCCTTGAAAAGAAGGAAAAGAATGAGAAGCTCCGAAGAAACGACAAAAATTGATTCTTCTGCGAAAAAATCTAAAATTTCAGATCAGTAGATATAATAAAGCTCCGATTTCAGTTTACTATTCTTGAAAATTAATGATAATATCGTTGCCGTAGAATCAAAAAGGCATGAGTCACATGCTTATCTATAGCACTTACGCCACTTTGTTTCTAAGGTGACGATATTGTCGGTCTAGAGGAAGAAAGACCTAAGTCGAATACATTCCCCATTTTCCTTTTTTTTTGAGTAAAGGAGTCTTCAGGAAAATTTCAAAAAATTCACTAACCATCTCCACATGTTGGAATATCTTCTCAAATTTTTTCAGATTTTTTAATGGAGTCCTTCACTCCGAACGAAATTCCTGGATTATGTCGCCACGGAGGTCCATTTTCCTCCATTTTCCTAATCCATCATGTCCATCCATTCGAAATTCTTAAATACTTATTTATTATTAAGAATAAATAGGAGAAATTATTCTAGTGTCTGAGGAAAAATTAAACTCATTACAATTCGAGAACGTAAAAATCTGTGTAATGCTGCATAACCATTCTCATTATACTTGCAGTGAAGTTAAACGTAGTCGAATTAGCCAGAGTGAATTTCGCTGGGCATTGTTGTGTGAATAGTTTCCTCATGGCTTCTTTCTCTCTCCAATTAATGCGGGTGTGTTTGCGCTAGTTACAGTCGCATGTTGAAAGATGAATTCTCAGTTTTACTTAGGGGAGAGTGAGGTGAAATGGGAATTCTGATGGAGTGGTTGGAGATGGGAATTTCTTCGATGATTCCATTTGAAAGCTGAGATAATTTACGGGAAAAAAACATGTATCGCAATTAATTTATTGGAATTTTTAGGAAAATTTAATTTTTTTTTTTTTTTTAATTTCTGTTTTTTGAGAATATCTTCAGTTATATCGATCGTAGTTTAAAAATTCCGAATTGAGGTGAAAAGTGAGATCATTTGCCATCGATTTGTGTTCGAAATTGAGTAGGGCAATTTCGAGGGAGATCGGCAATCATCGGTTATTAGACGTCTAGTGAGAGCATGAGCGCGGTCAAGCAACTAATCACCCCCCCCCCCTTCTCTTGGACCTACCTGGATCGAAGAGTCAATGCCAAAAGTATATTCAACGGAGTTGTCTTATTCGAAAGATGACGATGTCGGTTCTTCAATGGTCGTTCAACTACACGAATAGGGAAAAATGAGAAAAGTTATAAAATTAAAAAATCTGAGAAAAAAACCGAATGCAGCATAGTTATCTTCTAGCGTTTGGACTGGACGAGAGAACTTAGTGTTCGTATAAAAAATTTCAACAGATTTTCTCCATATTTTTAAATCTGCTCTTGTTCAAAATTCGGGTGCTATTCGTATGGAAATTTATTCTAAGAACAGTAGAATATATTCTTCGAATAGTAAAAAGTCAGAACTAAAATGGCAGAAACTGACGTTAGCATCACAAAAATTCTTTTACCAGAAACGTTGGAATCACTAACCTCACCTTACTTTTTAAATATCAACTGACGAAAACTTCAAAAAAAAATTCTCAAAAATAAATTTTATCACATGTTTTTCACCGCAAATTGTCTCAGCTTTCCGATAGAATCATCAAAAACACCCTGTCTTAAATATTTCCCCCAATTCCTCACAATTTTCCCAATAAAACATCGAAACTAAAATGTCTCCATTTCATCCCTTGTCTTCTCATTTATTTTTTGCACAATTTGATTTTTGCAGAAATTCTAGTCACAAGAGTTTCAAAAATTCATCAAAAACTCATTTCTTCAATGAAATCAAAACAGCGCATTATATGACTGTCCCAATTGTTCAATTACCAGCGACGAGATGCGATAGATTTGAGTTTTGCACTTGATCTGTATTTCGTTATGATAATCACAGTTGAATAGCCTCTGGGAAACGATATCACTAAAATCAAACTACTGGAATTGGAAATTGGATCCCATCTCCAATCGTTTTGACTCACATTAACTGCATTTATTTTTCACTGCCTTATCTCTTCACGTGAGGAATTTGTCCTATTTGGCTATTGAAATTAAGCACTTGTGCTGAGTTTATCGCTGCATTCTGACCAAAGTTATTTTGGCAGTAATACTCTGAGGGTTTCACTGCCACAGGAGGGAATTTACTGATCTATGGGAGTTTCTGGTGATAATTGAGAACAGTAGTGAAGAGGTAAAACAGGAGAAAAAAAAACAATTTTGTCATTAATTTGAAAATATTTCAGTAAATAATAGAGATACGCCCTTTTTGCTTCAATTCCTCTTTATAGAGAATTTCAAGAGCTACAAAAAAAGGATCCGAAGAAAAAAAAGGGTATCTCCATAGTTTTTTGAAATATGTTCTCAAAAAAAATTGGAAAAAACTATTTTTCTTGTTATATCTCTTTGCTACTGGAACATCTCCTTTTTTCTAAAAAAAAGCGTTTGTACCACGTGATAATTGATACTGTGATCCTAGCCGGAGGGAAATCCTGTATCTGCAGTGGATGAAATTTATTTGCCCAATAAATTAATATTTGGGTTGAAAGATGATTTTATCAGGTTCAAATGTATTTTATTCAATTCGAATAAACATTGCGGTGACAAAAAATTTATTGTTCCAATAAATACATCAATAGGTGTGAATATAAATGAATTAATTAACTTTTACTGTTGCACTTATTATTCCAATTTTGAGCTTAAATTCATCTCTGTTTTTGTAATCTGTTTTGATGGACGTCTCTATCGAAAAATTTGAAAAAATCAGGCAATGATGTAGACATATTTCCGCATCTTCAAGAATTTTTTCAGATTCTCTCGTGATGACCAGCATTTGAAAAGAAAGGAACGAAATGGACAAAAATAATTCAAGGGTAAAGAGGTAAAACATGTATTTTTCATCAGGTTTTTGAGAATATCTCGGAAACCTAACGAGATAGAATGGAAAAACCACCTTGCAATATTTTTATAGATCGTTTTACGAGCTGCGAAAAAAGACTAGGGCAGCAATGGCCTATCTCCATTAGTTTACAAAATATTCTGAAAAAATTATGACAAGGAAAAAATCTATTTATCAGTCTTTGTTCTCGCCACGTAATCTTGAAGGATATTTCGGAAACTAAACGATATAATGTGATTTTCCCCAAATCCATATTTGTAGCTCTTAAAGAGCTGGTAGTATTCCATTGAACTATAGTAAAGTTAACCCTTTATTTTTTTAATGCCTTATCCAAAATGATATTTTTTCTACATTTTTCTGATTTTTTTCATAGTTGTTGTCCATCTAGTTTATGAGATATGAATTATCAAAGTTACTGAAATGAGCAGTGGTGGGGATGAAACGTCCTAAATCGGACAGGAATAAGGAAGTCACTAAAAAACCACACAGTTGACCCATTATTTGAAAACAATTGGAGAAGATAACAGCATTTTAACTAAATAATAGAAGAAAAAATATTCAATTCTCCGTATAATTATTGAGAAATTTTAATTAGAAGGTAGTCGTGACTATTTTCCTCTCTCTCTCTCTCTATCACATGCATGTGATAGGAGATCAATAATGCTAAAAAAATTCATGAAACAAAAAAAATTATATTCTCAAGCTGAAGATATGACTTTCGAATAGTTTAATCACTTTTTCGGGTAAATTAAAGCATGTCTTTCCGAATTATCAGCAATGAATTGGAAACTACTGTACAAATCCTCATTTTTTTCTGTTTTGTCAATCGTACCCTGGGATACTACATTAAAATTCTCTACAAAAAAGTATCAGGTCAAAATCGCTCGATCTCCCTCAGTTTCCAAGATATTCTCCAAAAAGACTCCCGAAAAACTCATAATTCCACTTTTACCTCTTCACCGCATTTGTCTCCTCACTATAATGAGAAAAACAAATAGTGATTAAAAACTATCAAATATTTTTTTGAAATAATTGAAAAAATTGTTGAATTTACTTCGATTTAGTTACTTTGAACAAATCAACTAATGGAATTGACCAAATTTTGTAAATTCGATAGCTTCTTTAACTATTTCAAAAAAATATTTGCTAAGGACCAATGGCATCAATATTTGATAGTATTTACTACTATTTTTTTCTCATTGTTAATAATTTGATATTATCGACCGAGATTTTACTTTTATTATTTTTCGTGACATCACTTTTTTCATGGCATTCTCATTGTAAATACCAAAAAAAAATCAACAGCTCCATTAAATTCCCCAATTTTTTTTTTCGAAATCAATAATCACCCCCCGAGTAAATGAACTCTCCAAAACAATGAAAAGAATCAGCATAACTCTGCATAACAAGCAGAATCAACTGTTCTCATTAAACTTGTAGCGAAGTTAAACGAAGTCGAATTAACCAAAATGAATTTCACTATACATCGTCGTGTGAATTAAATAGTTCCCCAGAACCCCCCCCCCCCTCCTCCCCTCCCCTCTCCTCTCCTCACGTCAGTTATAGTTGTACGAGATATGGCACTACTTGGCCGTCAGTTGCGGATGAAATTTGAGTTTTAAAAGGGGGGGGGGGGGGAGAGGGATATAGCGAATGGAGAAGAAATTCACCAGTTTCGTCAACCCCCCTCCCGCTCCCACCCCTCTCCCTTTCTATGAAATTGAATGGCCAAGTTATTCTCATCAGACATGGGACAGTGTGCAAGTGAGGCAGTTGCCAGTAGCACTGGAGACATGCCTACTCCCATTTTCGAAAGCAGTGGAATCTGCATAGAGATTGAACTCTAACGCTGGGCGAACATTGGGAGGGCCAACTATGTGCCAGAGCCATTATCGTATTATCGATTGCCCTTTCTCTCTCTCTCTCTCTCTCTTGTGCAGTTAGCTAGGGATTCCTCTCTTACTCACGTGTCTGAATATTCCTCCACCGCGACTGACGATCCTCGGGGTTTATAGGGGGGGATGGGAGGGAAAGGGGGGAGGGGGATTTTCGTTTTAAGGGTTTGGATTTTGGAAAATGGGGGGGGGGGGGAGGGGGAGAATTTTTGCGATGATTTTTTCTTGGGTAGTTTATTGGGAAGGATTTTTTAAAAATTTGAAAGACTTTAAATTTTGAAACATTTGAAATTTTGAAACATTTGAATTTTGAAAAATTTGAAATTTTGAAAAATTTCAATTTTCTGAAGATTCCTCTGGGCCTGTGGAGATTAAGGAAGGAATGATTAGTGGAGATGGGGGTGAGATCATTTGTCGATGATTCATGAGTTTTTCAATTAATTTTAATCTTTTTTTGAAATAGTTACGATACAAAAACGGATTTTGACAAAATAGGTGATTCAAAAATTGATATTTTTGATTTCGATACCCCACAAATTAATGGCGAGTGATCTCATATTCCACATTCATTTGGAAGTTTCACGCTACGATCAATAGATAAAGATATCCTCGAAAAACTGAAATTTTTCAAAAATCCACTTCGACACAAAAATTTGAATTTTCTATAAATTACGGAAAATTGAATCCTGATTTTTGAGGAATTTGATAGGGTGCGGGATGAAATGGAAACTTTGAAGAAACGGTTGGAGATGGATTTTTTTAGATAATTCCAGTGGAAAGCTGATGAAATTAGCGGTGGAAACCCTTTTTAGAATTTATTTTTAGGAGATTCTTCGGAAGAGAATTGGGCATCAAAATCTTCCCATTTCTGGAAATTTTTAGGTTTTGAGGAATATCTCTAATTCTAATAGTCATATCGTGAAAATTCCAATTGGAAGTGGAGGAAGAGATCATTTGTCATCGATTCACGGTGATTTCAATTAGTTTTCATCGATTTCTGAAATATTTATGGTAAAAAACGTCTAATTTTTTAAAATCTGATATTTTTCATTTCGAAACGCCATCAATCGCTGCCGAATGATCTCACCTTTCACCTCCATTCGAAATTTCCCAACTACCTCCAATAGAACCATCGATATCTTCAAAAAACTCGTATTTTCCAAAAATCTCCTACTAAACCCCTTCAATTCTTCCCCAAAAAATTCAGATTTCCTGGAAAATCTGTTCTAAAATGCAAGAAAAGTCTTCCCTTCCCCCATCAATATTCCCGACATCCGCCTATTTACTACTGCAAAAAAAAAACATAACAGACTTACGGCCTTTTTGTAATTAAAAAAAATACACAGAAAAAGTTGCACTCACCCCTTTTATATGGATAACATCAGTATGCTACTCACTTCCTCTGCGCTATTACATTTTTCCCTTGTTTTTCTCCCCTTTCTTTTCTTTTTATAAATCCCACACTCACTTTATGCCATCTATACTCTTCTGCCTTCAGTCTAGCCAGCTGATTTCCGACAGTTCCGCATTTTTCTTCACGAGAAAAGGCACTTTTTTTTTCTTTATTCCTCCAGGTCTTCTCTTTTTAACTTGGCTTCCTCTCCTCTGTTACACACGGATTTCCAATGTTCAAAGGCCATGTTATCCAGTGGATGGATTTTTTTCATCTTTTTATTTTATTTTTTTTCAATATTTTTTTCCCTTTTTTTACTCAGGCCTCCTCAATTGAACAACGAGAAAGGGGGGGGGGGGTATCTTATGAGAGATTCAATTGTTCGTTTTTGAGGAATTTTGGCAAGTGAATTCGACTCTCCGATCATTTAATCGAATCCGCATTTTTATTGGAACGAAATCGGAAGAAAAGAGGTGAAACATGAGATTTCTAGTGTTTTTTTGAGAATATGTTGGAAATTGAAGGAGATAGAGTGATTTTTTGTCAATCTTGTGTTGTAGAGGATTTCAAGAGCTATAAAAGTGGATGAAGAAAAAATTACCCCATCTCTCTTAGTTTTCGAAATTTTTTCAAAAAATTGATGACAAAAGGATAATTATTTGAATTTAAATCAATTTTTTCCTTCAATCTTCCTTTGAGAATATCTCAAAAAGTAATGGAGATACGTCTTTTTCACCCCAGTCTTCCTCTTCCCCCTTGAAAGTCTCTACATAAAAGAATTTTGGCAATATTGCCTTATATCGCTCAGTTTCCCAGATATTCTTCAAAAAAACGATTGGAAAAGTGAATTTATCTCGGATAAATCTATTTTTTTTTTGTTATTCGTTTTCAATAAATATCTCGGGAAATGATGGAGATACGCCCATTTTACCCCAATTTTTTTTGTAGCTCTCCGAATTCCCTACGAAAAAGAATTCAGACGAAATCACTCAATTTCCCTCAATTTTCAAGATATTCTTCAAAAAAACTGAAAAAAATCGACTTCTGCTTTATCTTTCACTGCTGGAGTAGTTTCTTTGTTCTTCCAATGAGAAACGTCATTATTCGATAAGAGACATTGAATTTTTTTTAGCTCCTGCTGCAATTTAATAGATAAATTTTCATGAATCAGAATTTAAACTCTGCCTCTTTCCTCCACTTGATTCAGTCAGTGAATAATAGGGAATTTTTTTTGTTTGATAAAAAAAATATTTGAAATTGAATAATAAGTGGAAGTGCAATGAAGGAATATAATTCAAAATGGATTAACTAAACTTTAAATTTTCACGGATTCTTATGAGATTCAATGAATCCTATAATCAAATATTTTCCAATCTAGTTCCACTCATTTCTATTTCAAACTAGTCTACACAGAATGAAATTGAATTATCCCATTTCAATTCAGACGATAATATTAAGTCCATTGGATCAATCAGATTTCACATTTTCATTGAATTAATCCTACTTAGATTTTCGTAATTTCCTTTGGCAGAATGATTGACTTATCACTTTAGAGAAGGAAATTGGTGATTTGAAAGCATATTTTTTCTCATTTTATCCAATTAATTAAATGAAGAAAATCAAATTATTCAATTGAACAAATAAATTGTGTGAATTAGAAAAATTTTTTAATTGAGAAGACCTTTAAAGAAAATTCTGAAAAAATTCACCGACAATGTAGATTCATTGCAGCATCTTTCCAAATTTTTTCAGATTTTCTTGAAAAGCTCTCCACCCAAAAAATATGATTAATAGCGAAAGAGGATAAATTAATTCGTTTAGGAGAATTAGATTTTTCTGTCGATCTTTAATAGTGAATATCTTTGAAACAAAGTGAGATACAGCGATTTTACCCAAATTTTTTTTTGTGGCTCTTGAAATTGTCTAGAGAACTATTTTTTTAACAAAAAGGGCCTATCTCCATTATTTTTGAAGACAGTTTTTCAAAAACCAAACAAATTGATTTTTTCAACCCTTTTTCAACAGAATATTTTTCACCCTCCAATGAATCAGCAGTTCAGTCGTTAATCCCGAAAAGGAAACGAAAGAATAATTCGAATAATCAGATTAATGAAATGGAGTATGATGCATTAGTGGTTTTATGGTGGCCCAGAGGGACAGTTAAGTAAAGCGCGTGGAGATGAAAAAGAAGCAAAAATAAAAAAGGCTGGATTAGTCTTTCACCTGTCCCATCTCCCTCTGGGGCCTTTGGCATCACTCGTTCATGTGAGGGAAATAGCACAGGATCTCTCACCCCCAATAGAGGGGTGAAGGGGGAGGGGGGGGGCGAAGAGAGGGGAAACTTTGCGCGGCTTACCGCCCATTTTCCACTCGATCGGGTGAAAATTGCCGAGAGCCATATATACCACTGTAACTACGATAGTTATATCTCCATCTACGAAACGAGCCAAATATTACACGAGTGAATACAACGTGGAATGTTAACATGAGAAAATAGCGAAGGCTTGAAAATGAGGAGGTAGAGAAATTGTGGAATATTTTTCTTTCTAGAGTAATCAATAGTTGGGAGGTGTAGAATTGCCAAAAAAAGAGGGGGGAAATTACACGGGATAAAAACTGAGATTCAAAACAAAAGGGCGTCAGTGTCATTCATTATTTTTCACATTTTTTTGATAAGCCCAAAATGGCGAATTTTTTATTTTTCTTGTTAAGTCGGTTCTTTCCGGGTTTTTTCATGCATTCTCGTATTCTGAAAAAAAGACGTAAATCTCTTACACTCGCCTTTTTTTTATTTTAGGCATTTATTTAATGGAATCATACGGGATGAAAAGAGAGAGTAGAATCGAAGAGGCGTAAATGGGATTCTTTAATTATTTATTTTTTTAAAATAGAAACGGCGTATTTTTTTCTTTCTTTTCAGTTTATTTTTTCGGATTTTTTAAAATAAATTCTTGTATTCTAAAAAAAGCGTAGCTCCCTCACATATGCTTTTTTCATCTTGGAGACTTGATTGATGAAATGAATGACGTTCAAGACGTTATTGAAGAATTTAAGTGTAATCCTGGGAGATACGCCCTTTTCGCTACAAGATATTGTTGTAAAGGATTCCAAAAGCTCCAAAAAAAGGATCTGGGTAAAAAGGGCATAGGGTGAGTGGCCCAGTGGTCGAAAGGATAAGACTCGTCAGACACCAGTGATCGAATATTAGAAATTCTCTAATTATTGATATATTTAAAAGTTTCAAAGGCTCTTATTACAGTTAATGAAAATTAAATTGTGTTTTGAAGATTAGAAAAATTATCACTTAATGTTCCGCTGAATTACCACTTTTTTCCAGGAGAAATACATCAAATAGTTCGATCACTGGAGGAGTTCGAACACTGGTCGTCTCACCCTGTTTCCATCACTTTCTGAGATATTTATCAAAAACTACTGGAAAAAAATGATAATTCCCCTGTTTCACCTCTTCACTACTGAATTTTCACATTATTCTTATCAGGAAAAGATAATAATTTCTATTGATTTACCTAATAAAGAAGAATGGTTGCAATATATAAATTAATATCGTCAAGGTAGTATTCCAGCGGACTCGAGTACAGTTAACCGCTCATTTTTTAAATGCCATATCAAAAATTATTCTTCCTTACATTTTTCTGAATTTTTTCATAATTTTTGTCCATCTAGTTTCAAGATATGTTCAATCATTTTTTCGGATAAATTGAATCACATTTTTCCGAATTATCAGCAATTAATCGGAGAATGATCTCCAAATTTTCATTTTCTCCTTGATATTTTTTATTTCAATAATTTTTCTCAAACATTAAAAAAACTGATGAAGATACGCCCGTTTTCCAGAATCCTTTTTTCGGAAATTTCAAAGAGTTATTAAAAAGGATTTGGGCCAAAAAAATGTATCTTCATTAATTTCCGAGATATTCATCGAAAACTGAAGAGAAAATCCATTTCATATTCTTATCAGTAAAAAAAAAAGTTCATTGAAATACCTAATGAAGAAAAACAATTGTATCGTATAAATTAATATTGTTAAACGATCACTATCTGTCTGTGTACACCCCATCAATTATTATTGGGAAAACTTCGCAAAGCTATTTATCAAAAGCAATATCGTCTATCTCCACTTTCTCTCTATCTCTCTCTCTCTCTGTCTCTTTCGTTTATTCAATTTTATCTCCAATGAACTCCGATAGGTATAAATTGCCATTGAATTATCATTGAATTTCCACAATGTTTGAATTCATTATCGTTAACTCAATGATACTCTGATTTCTGGTTTTTATTGTCCATTGAATATTTGATGTATTTTTTTTTTTTTTTTATTCAATGCAATATGTTTCTTTCAACTCGTATTTTTTTCACAGTTTCACATTATCATTGCTCGATTGTGCAATTTGTTGAATAGTCAACAAAACTGTAAACACTGAGCTTTTGTTGCGTGAAATTACGCGGATGAATGGACGAGATGAATCTTTTTTTTTTCGTTTTTTTTTGGCTGCAATTTTACGGGTAATTATCATAATGAATAGCTCGAGGATGGATTTTTATGGGGCTGAAATTAATGCAGGAAGCAATTCTGGTTAATCCAGTCAAGTTACTAATTATTTAATTTTTTTTCTTGAATATTTAATGAATTTAATTAATTCTATTATTCAGAGAGTTTTTCTTTTGTTCGTCTTTTTTTGAGAATATGCTAGAAACTGAGGGAGATAGAACGATTTTACTCGAACATTTTTTTT
Source organism: Aleiodes leptofemur (assembly GCA_963942555.1). Classification (NCBI taxonomy): domain Eukaryota; kingdom Metazoa; phylum Arthropoda; class Insecta; order Hymenoptera; family Braconidae; genus Aleiodes; species Aleiodes leptofemur. The sequence continues at coordinate 14,485,782 of OZ012611.1, read as the reverse complement.
TGTAGCTCTTGAAATTCTCCACAAAAAAAAAATCAAATGAAATCACTCTGTCTCTATTTGAGAAAAAGTATTGTGAAAAAAAATTCATTTATTCTAAATCGATTTTTTGTCCATTTTTCTGAGAATATCTTGAAAATCAAGGGAGATATGGCGATTTTACTCGAATCCTTTCTTGTAGCCTTGAAAATTCTTTCTCAAAAGAAGGTTATTCCAAAAATTATTCTATCTCACTTAGTTTCCAAGATATTCTCAGAGAAACATCAGGAAAAACAATCTTTTCCTGTTTTTCTTCTAAAAAAATTGAAAAATTCATGTTTTTTTCCCTAGTTTTTCTTTACAATGTTAATTGCAATTTGATGGAAAATTTATAACCGCCCAAGAGCTACATGGAGAACACTTACGCCAATATGTACTAAGTGCAGGAACATCGTTTTAACAGCTGTGCTCTAGAGCAAAAACATCTCAGCAATTTAGTTTTTCCTCTATCCGCTGTTAAGTTCTTGATAAAAACCACTTAATTTCTCCTACCTCGTGTTCGTTACCAGCGAAGGAATGGATAGTGGATGAACGTTAAGAATTTTGCGTAAAAATTAACCAATTTTGTCGCGAAAAGATAAAATGGAAAAATAATCAATTTTTTCATCATTCGTTTTTCAAGAATATATTACAGAAAAGGATACACGTAAAACCGCCCTATTTCGCTTAGTTTCCGAGATCTTACCAGAAAAAGTAAAAAAAATAGACTTATCCTTTTTACCTCTTTTTGAAATTCCATTCCGAATATACTCGAGTACAGTTAACCTATTCTTTTTTTAATGCCGTATCAAAAATGATATTTTTTTTACATTTTTCGGAATTTTTTCATATTTTTGACCGTATTATACATGCAATATGAATGATCAAAGTTACTGAAAATACCGGTGATGGGGATGAAACGCCCTCAATCGGACAGGAATAACAAAATAACCGAAAAACCACAGAGCTGACCCATTATTTGAAAACAATTGGTGAAAAGAATAGCATTTTAACGGAATGATAGGAAAAAAAATATTCAATTTTCCGTATAGTTATTGAGAAATTTTAACGACTCGGTTAGAGGTATAGAAGTGCTTTCAATAAATGCATTGAATTCGATATGTAATGCTAGTGTTTTTGAGGAAGTTGGTCAGTAAATACGTTCAAATGAAAAAATTCTGAAAAATTAATATTATTATCAAACATCTCATACGACTGGCGTTAATTTTTTAATTTGTTCTTGAACCTAAAATCAAAACTCTGTTCTTGAACCTAGTTTGAACATAATAAACTAATTAAAATCCCTGGTTATACACAGCCTCTTATGGGCATGCGGAGCTGTACCGATAAATCCAACACAAAAAATTAAAAATCTCTTGAATAACAAATGAGTTTTGATTGAAAAACTGATCAGTACCTTCCTTGAACAATCAGGAAAAATAATTGACCGTTTTTTTGGGGTCCTTACAGACCTTTCACAATTGCAATTTATGATTTTTATACTGTTCTCCGATAAAAATTGACATGTCCAGTAACGAGCATGGCATCACCGCGTGACGTAGCGTTATATCTGCGAGAGCTCTGTATATATGTGTGGTTATAACTCCAAATATATTTCAACTGCAGCGTTTTCAAAGTTGACGAGCCCATCTCGTAATAAATTTTCTTTCCTTTTCTATGACATTTTCAACATGTGAGATGATTATTTATTTTTAAAAATCACGAAGGGAAGTAAAAAAATGATGATAATGATTTTCAACAAGTAATTAGCTGTTCAACGGTCAGCAAAATGTTCTCAATTTTCGTGTTCAGAAATTGGTATTAGCTTGGGATCCCTATGCTAAAGCATAGGCATTCTCCCCTGCCCGAGCGCTCCACACAAGTGCTGACCAATCTCCTTTAGTTTCATTAAAGTGTACGTAAAGTGTACGCAATTCAACATATACTCAAAGGGCATGTTAAAGACACGCAAATGGCACTTCTGGACCTCTAGCCTTATAGAAATTTCAATTAGAACGTAATCGTTTCTATTTGCATCTCTCTCTATCTCATGCATGTGATAGGAGATTGATGTAAAGAAAATTCGAGAAAAAAATATTATATCCACAAGCTAAAGATATTGTCGCCTTATAGTGAAAGGGGCGTAAGTGGAGATACGTCTCTTTGTTATTAGTTTTTTTTATCGGATTCTTCCTAATTAGTGGAGAAATACTAATAACAAAAAGGCGTAAAGGGCACTTTGTTGTTTTAATTTTCATTTGCTCAAATAACGTCCAGGAAACCATAGAAAGCATTTTGGAGTAATAAGTGGAGTTACGCCTCCTTCACACCAGAATTTCGTGTTTTTTTGGCACTTACGCCCCTTTCACTCTAAGGCAACGATATGACTTTCGAATAGTTTAATCACTTTTTCGTGTAAATTAAAGGACGTTTTTCCGAATCAACAGCAATTAATTAGAAACAAAGCTACAAAACCTCATTTTTTTCCTCGTTCTATCGACCTCATTCTGGAATACTACCTTGAATTCTATTTATTAAAGAAAAATAATTCATTTAAACAAAAGAATTCTTGCCATTGCCCTTCACAATCGATACACTCAATATTTTCCCCTCCATTCCTTGTGCTCCATATTGTCTCCTTTCTTCATCCTCCTGTCATTGATAAAAATAAAAATAAATATGATGTGAGTTGAATTGTTAACAGAATAATACTAATGGTCCCATCATTGGATTCCCATTACGTTCAGATGGCAATGACACATTAGACTTGTTCGATTTACCGCTCTAGGGACAACCAGTGGGTGTGTGAATCTCTTCTCTCATCCCCCCCCAGTATCTGGCCTATCCCACAAGCCTCAATTCCAATTCCCCAGGACACTATCTATACGTCTGATGAATCGAACAAGTATATTTTGTAGTTACAGCTGCTGTAACTGATGCATTACTATGATTAAATCATAATAAATTCATACGTCATTGTCTATCTCAGATATTAATTGAATGGCAGTATGATAATTAATAATATCAGGGGTTTCGATGGATTTTGGGAACTAATTGTATTGATGTATCAGTAGTGAATAGAGAAAATAAAACAATTCTATTCTTTATTATTAGTTTTTTCGAGAGTACCTTGGAAACTAAACAAGATAGAACGATTTTTCCTGAAGCTTCTTTCGTAGAAAATTTCGAAAGCTACGAAAAAAGATTAGAATAAAAAGGGCGTATCTCCATTAGTTTCCGAAATATTTTTGGAGAAAAATTGAAAAAAGTCTATTTGGAAAAATACCTCGGAAACTAAGCGAGATGGAGTGTTTTCTTTCAACTGTCCTTTTTGGTAGCTCTTAAAATTCTCCACGAAAAAGTTATTCTTCAGTTGAAAATCGTCCCATCTCGCTGAGTTGCCGAGATATTTATCGAAAACAAATATATAAAAAAAATTGACTTTTCCAATTTTATCACTGGAAAAAATCTAGAAAATATTGAAAAAAAAAGAAAAACATCATAAAAATTTCATACAGGACAAACTGTCGAGTATGATGTTTGTACTGTAAAATTTACGCTATCACAATTCTAATATAATAGAAGTAAAGGTGGGCTTGAATGATGACACGTGTGAGCCATAAAACCGTTTACCATTTTGCATAATTCAAACTGGTGCGTTAACAATTTGCATTACAATGTGTTGATGCTATTTATATATATATAGAAATGATGAAAACATGAAAACAGTTTATTGCTATTTCAGACGTAAATTAATGGCTCCCGTCAGTCATGATAGATTGCTCTATAATTCCTCCATTATTGTTATCATTATCGTTATTTTTTTCATGTTTTTTTAGCCTTTTTTTTTTAATGTTTTGAATATTTTTTTTGATACACTGGATACATGCTAGGGGAGTAGTAAAACTTTTAATGGCTCATCCTGCCTCAGTTTATTCTGTTAGCACTTTACGTTTCTTTTTTTTTTTGCATCTATTATTTATTTCATTTTTTTTTCTCTTCCTTCCAGTCGTCAAAATGGTCTTCGTTAGAGCACGTTCCAATTTCAGATGTTTATGTCACATTTTCATCCCTGTCGTTTGAAAAATAAATTGAAAAATCATTCTGCTGAGTCAGAAATTTAATTTCCATTTTTTTAAAGGATTTAACAATTTCTCTTCTTTTTTCTCTCAGCCAGTGTATTTTTGTTCTTTTTTGCGATTATCTCGGAAACTAATGGAAATACGCCTTTTTTTAACTTAAACTTTTTTGTAGCACTTGGAATCCTCTATACGAAAAGATTCGGGAAAAGAGAGGGTATCTCTGGTAGCTTTGGATATTTGAAAAACAATTGATCAGAACAAAAAAGTCTATTTAGCAAAAATTGTATTTCTTTGTCATTTTTCCGAATAAATATCAATTTTAATTTTTTTTTACGGTTTATCAATATTTTTCATTTTTCCCTGAACAAGTCAATTTTTTTCATTTGTTTTTTGAAAATATCTTGAAAACCAAGGGAAATATTTCCGCATTAATGCACACTTTTGGGTCGAAGCTTTTTCTGCAGCTTTTAAGAATGCCTACAAAAAAAGATTCGAGCAAAAAGACTGCATCTCCATTGGTTTTCAAGATATTCTCAAAAAATGATTATTTTTGTCATTTGTTTTAAATAAATATTTCACTTTAATTTTTGAAATAAAAAAAAAATAAATTGAAAAATCACTCTTCTCTATCAGAAATTTGATTTCCAGTAATTCTCAACGATTCACCAATTCTTTCCCTTTTTTTTAACACGAAAAAACATGAAAAATTAACAGGTTCTCTCGTGTACATTAAATAACCGTAATTTCCCGTGTAAATTATTCTCAACTAAAAGTTTAAATATAAAATTTTTCTTACTTTGAAACAAGTTGAGGTGAAGAAACGAAGAAGAAAATAAGAAGAAAGAGGAAAAAAGTATTTTTAAATTTCCGTTTAAAACTTTTTCCACTGAAAAAGAAAGACAGAAAGAGTTTGTGTAAAATTTCTCGACAATTTCCTCTTCAACACTTTTTTCTCATAATAATAATAATAATAATAATAATAATAGTAATGATAATGATAAAAATTATGACGATTTTTATGTAGTTTTAAACTGATCTTTCTAAACTGACTCATTTCACCTAACAGTTAATTTTTTTTCTTTATTTCACAACTTAATTTCACATTTTCCAGTTTAGAGAAGATCAAAGACTTCTAAAAAAGGGTTTTTACCCACACACTCATTTGACGTCATCATATTCCCCTATTTATTTCACTCAAGAAGCACTTGTATATATGTATTATGTACAAAAGAACCCATTGCATTCCACTGCCAATTCATTGTTTGTCTTTACCGAGAGCCTCTTATAATTCTTCAGCTGTCTGAGCCCATTTCGTCCTCTTCCCCTTGGGCCTAAATTCTTCTGAAACAGGAGAAAAAAGAAAAAAATGTTGAAACGTTTCTGAGATGATGAAAAAGAGTCTTAAAATTCAATTAAATTATTTCCCTCCATTTAACTCTTTTGTTAAACAACTTTGGATATTTACCTCATTTTAGTGGAGTAATTTGCCGTTTTCAGAGGCGGATGGAGAAATTTAATTATGGAGAATATAATTTTCTGGGGAAAGGGAAAATTGGAAAGACGCTTCATCATTCGTTTTTTTAAAGGGATATTTCGGTAAATAATGGTGATACACTTTTTCTGCTCTCATCCTTCTTTATAGAAATTTTTGAGAGCTACGAGAAAAAGATGATAGCAAAAAAGGCCCAAGTCCCATTTTCTCCGCTTTTTTTTAAATAATAAAAGGATGTAATTTTTTTGGCCCAATCGATTATTCTCTCACTTTTCCGATGACTTACAGTATTTTTTTTCCAGAGTAACAAATAGGCGTATGTCTACATTATCGATTTAAAAAAGACGTATCTTCCCCACATACGCCTGTTCGATTTTGAATATTCTTTACATTGAGGAAAAAAATAGTGGTATAAGCAATCAAATATTGAGGTAAATGGTCCTTAGCAAATATTTTCTGGAAATAATTTAAAAAGCTGCTGAATTCACTAAATTTAATTAATTCAAACAGATTAACTAGGTGAATTGATTAAAATCAGTGAATTCAGCTGAAAATTTGAGAAAACGTGCTTTAATTTACCCGAAAAAGAGATGAAATTATTCAAAAGTCATATCTTCAGCTTGTGAATATAACTTTTTTTGGTTTCTCAATTTTTTTTCACATTGCTAATCTTCTATCATATGCATGAGATAGAAAGAAAGGCAAATAGTTACGACTACCTTCTAATTAAAATTTCTCAAAAACTATACAGTGAATTGAATACTTCTTTCTTCTACTATTTAGTTAAAATGCTGTTCTCTTCACCAATAATTTTTAAATAATGGGTCAACTTTGTGGTTTTTTATTAATTTTATTATTTCTGTCTCATTTAGGGCATTTCATCCTCACCACCGCTATTTTCAGTAATTTTGATGATTCATATCTCCTAAACGACACGGACAAAGATTATAAAAAAATTCATAAAAATGTAATAAAACATCTTTGATATATCAAAAAATAAGGCGTTAACTGTACTCGAGTTCGTTATATTAAAAAAAAAAAAAGGTTTCAACAACGTTAAGTAGGTCTTCGCAGTCTCAAGACATTCAAAAGATCACAGACAATAATTTCCCCCCAAAAAATCCCCGTTATTTCCAACAATTTAATAAACATATGAACCTGGCTGAAAAGAATTCAAAAAACAAAAAAAAATTAAGGATAAAAGAATTTGCGGAGTTAAGGTGAGGGCATAGAAAAATAGAGAAAAGAAAATTGCCCTCGTAACGTCTACGTGTACATGTATGTCGACAATACAGAATAAAAGTGTACAGAGGCTGTCGACAGTTGGTCGACAGTAGGAATATTACGTTTTTCTTTTTCACCGAAAACTCTACCACCAGGTCATATTGTCTCTTCCACATCCTCACGCTCCTCTCATTCTTCGTCATAGTGGAGAGGGAGAGAGAGAGAAAGAAAGAGAGGAAAAAAAAAGAGCTGAGAGGAAAAAAATGAAGTAGAAGCAGGAAACAAAGAAAATGAGGAGTAAAAAAAATCCGAAATGAGAAAGGAAAAGATATACCACGTACTTGAAGAGAAATCAGCCACGACCTAAAGAGAAATGGGGGATGAAAAAAAATTTGAAATATGAAAACGTGAGTTTTAGAGTAGAAGAAGAACGACTCTGATCTCATTTTCAAATGTCAAGAAATAAAAGTAAGAAAAATTTATGAAAAAGAAAATATTTTGTCAATTTATTTTCTCTTGGAAATATCTCGGAAATTAATGGAGATGAGACGTTTCCATACGAATGTTTTTGTAGAGAATTTCAAGAGCTTCAATAATGGATTATGACTAAAAAATGTGCATCTCGCTTAGTTTCTCTATTTTTAATCTCTATTAATCTCTATTTTTTTTCCCAATCGTTTTTTAAGAATATTGTGGAAATTAATGAAGATACACCCTTTTACAACTCAATTCGTTCTTGCAGCGCTTGAAATTCTCTACAAAGAAGAAAATTCGAGCGAAACTGCTCTATCTCGCTTAGTTTCCGAGATATTCTCCTGAAAATAGCGAAAAAAATTTCTTCTGTTTTATTCCTCCTTTTCTTACTTATTTTCGTTACTATGATAATAATGGTACTACCCAAGGCATTAAACAAGATTAGTACATTCTCCTGATATTAACGAATCGATAACATAACTATACAAGATTATAGCCCTGTTTTAGTATCTCACAAAACACACGTTTTAAGACACAATAACTTTGCTATTGTCCCCTTATCCGAAAACGAGATGATCATCTATTGTCCCATCACCGCGAAAAACGACAATTATGAACTCGAGTACAAAGTGGAGACCCTCAAAACTTCACTCAATAATTTCGAACAAAAATTCCGTAAATCTATCTTCTATCGCAGTTATCTGTGCAATGGGCGGGTCCAAAGGCAAAAATGACAAAAAAGAATTTTGGTAGGAAATTTCGTAATCTATGAAAAATGTTTTCAAAAATTTCCCCCTAAGTCCACTTAATCAAAGATATTCACAAAAGAATTGACATTTTGAAATTCTGAAAAGTTTTCATTAAAAATTCTTATTGATTGTTTTTTAAGGATGATTTAAGGGAGGGACAATCAGAAAAAAGTTAAATTTTTGTTTAGAATGGATAATACACTACTCAAAAAAATTAAAGGAACAAAAAATTTTTCCATTTTTTTCAGTGATTTTTGAAAGACTGTAACTTCATGAAAAATGATCGGATTGAAATAAAAAAAAAGTATTTTGAAGCTTGAAATGTCTAGTTTTGAAATCTTTCAAGGAAAATTTTTTTGGAGCATTCCCTATGATGCAAAGAGAGGAAAAGAAGCGAAGGGGAAAAAATCGAAAATTTTTTCATTTTTGAAAATGGTCTACGGGCTCAGGAAAATTTTTTGCAGCTTAACCAGTGTTGCCAACTTGGGGGTTTTTCCCCCATTTTTGGGGGGAAAAAATTTAAATAGGGGATTTTCTGGGGGGGCATTTTTTTCAGGGGAATTTTTAGGGGAAAAATTTTTAGAGATGTAATCGAAAAAAACTTTCACTGATAATTTCTTCAGTATTTGTCTCTGTATTTTTTTTAAATTTTGTCAGTAACTAAAGAATGACAAAATGCCGGAAGCGAGTGAAGTTTCTACAAGTTATCCTCAAAAGTACACAAAAAAGTGGGAAAGAGAGGTTGAACTTAAAGGTTTGTAATGAGTATTTGTGTCAATTTCATCATAATTTGAGTGTAATTATCTTCATCGAATGCCTTGTCTCTTCATTTTATTGATGCAGAAAAAAAATTGATACCTTTCAATATAATAATGTGAATAAATTTATCCAATACAGAGTGAGGTATTAGTGAGGTTAAGTATATATATTATATAAACATATTCTAAGTAAGGTTAAGTACCCAATAGCTGCTCAGGAAATAGTAGTTGCTCACTTAAGTAATTGTAGATCTATATTTACAAATAATTCATGGATATAGATATACAAATACGTAAAGTGAGCAGGTACTAGTTCCTGGAAGGCTACTGGGTACTCAATCTTATAAACAATTAGTATGTTGAAAAAGTTCAATGTAAAAATGTATGACTTTAAGAATATTGACACTAGCGATCAACGTGACGCTGATGACCTGTTTGAAATTATAAACGAATTGGGAATAAATGTTGTTTGAATGATTGCACTTACATATGTGTCAAAAAAGATCAATCACTCAATTAACGTACTAATAGGAATCTATTTATGTAATTCTATATAAAATGAATAAGAATCAATCAGCCTATTTGTTCAGAACTCTTGTGTATTATATTATAATAGAAATTTGTTATATCCATAAATAAATGATGACTCATGTACATGGGTCAAGAAATTTAAACAAATATAATGAATCAATAGATCGACCATAATGAAAATTGTTTATGGATAGTTTTGATTACTGTTAATGATATACTAGTTAAAAATTTCTTCCGTTCCAGATTTAGGGGATTTTTCCTCAGATTTAGGCAAATCTAGGGGGTTTTGAAATGGCTTTGGGGGGAAAGTTTCTGAAGGGTTGGTAGCACTGAGCTTAACCAATGCAAGGATCATTCAGCCTAACTCTTTAGCTTCAATTTCTTTTTTTTTTTTCTTCGTACAATCATTTGTCTCTGAGATATCGACTGTTGAATGAAAATTCGTCTTTTTCTCTTCGATCATCGATATCTCGTGAACTACTGATCGTACTGCGAACGGATGGTGGGTTTCACGAACTTGAATAAATTCTCTAGAGGTGGCTTTTGGAATTTGATTTTTAAAAAAATTAATTTTACACGTCATATTGGTTCGAAAAGTTACCAAAAAATAACGTTTTTTCACTGTTCTCGTAAGTCTACCTAAACTTTGTCATTTTTCGGAGGACTGCTACTGTCTTTGGGTTTTTTCTTAGCTGAATGTATGCCCAGACACCCTGGAAAACTTCAAGTCAATCGGTTGAGCCATTTTTTCTCCCCGACCGATCAAAGTTGTAGCAAGAATTAAAGGAACAATATGCTGGTTCCTTCAATCCTAATTAATGAAGGTTTTTTTTTTGTAAAAATTTCGTTCCACACGCATACACATATTCTTGCAAATTTCAGTTTTTATCAACTTTATTTTTAATAAACGAAATGTTCCGATATCCAATGTTCCAATGTCTTTTTCTCCTCATTTTCCGATCATTAGGTGAGCTTTTAAGACGAAATTCTTACAAAAAAAACCTTCATTAATTAGGGTTTAAGGAACAAGCATATTGTTCCTTTAATTTTTGCTACAACTTTGATCGGTCGGGAAAAAAAATGGCTGAACCGATTGACTTGAAATTTTCCAGGGTGTTTGGGCATACATTCAGCTAAAAAAAAACCCAAAGACAGTAGCAGTCCTCCGAAAAATGACAAAGTTTAGGTAGACTTACGAGAACAGTGAAAAAACGTTATTTTTTGATAACTTTTCGAACCAATATTACGTGTAAAATTAATTTTTTTAAAAATCCAATTTCAAAAACCACCTCTAGGAAATTTATTCAAGTTTGTGAAACCCACCATCCGTTCACTGTACGATCAGTAGTTCACGAGATATCGATGATCGAAGAGAAAAAGACAAATTTTCATTCAACAGTCGATATCTCAGAGACAAATGATTGTACGAAGAAAAAAAAAAAGAAATTGAAGCTAAAGAGTTGGGCTAAATGATCCTTGCATTGGTCAAGTTGCAAAAATTTTTTCTGAGCCCGTATACCATTTTCAAAAATGAAAAAATTTTTGATTTTTTTTTTTCGCTTCTTTTCCTCTCTTTGCATCGTAGGGAATGCTCCAAAAAAATTTTCCTTGAAAGATTTCAAAACTAGACATTTCAAGCTTCAAAATGCTTTTTTTTTTATTTCTATCCGATCATTTTTCATGAAGTTACAGTCTTCCAAAAATCACTGAAAAAAATTGAAAATTTTTTTGTTCCTTTAATTTTTTTGAGTAGTGTAATAATTTATACAAGATGAAATTCTCAAATCAGATCAAGCTTGATGCTCGATCTGATCATTAGTGGATCTGTAAAGAATGTAATGAAGAATAAAATAAGCCGTAGAAACAAATAATTGATTGAAAAATGGAGAATTTTACAAAAATTCAACTTTTTTCCGATTGTGCCTGCCAATCATCCTTAAGAGTATCTCAGCATCTAATGAAGACACGCTCTTTTAGCCTCATCCTTTCTTGCAACTCTTGAAATTCTCTACACAGAAGAATCAAAAAAAAAATTCCCTATCTCGCTTAGTTTCCGAGATATTCATTAAACACGAGTGATAGAAGAAAATTGACTTATAAATATATTTTTTCCTAAGAATACCCCGGAAAGTAATCAAGATAGCACAATTCTGCTCCAATTTTTTTTAGTAGCTCTCAAAATTCTCTGCAAAAACAAATTTTATCGAATCACCGTATCTCGCTTAGTGATAAAAAAAAATTGACTTACAAATAGATTTTCTCAACCAATTATTTTTCCCAAATATTTCGGAAACTAAGCGAGATAGCGTGATTTTGTCAGAATTTTTTTTTTCGTAGATAATTTCCATATCTACAAAAACGGACTCGAGTAAGATAAAATATATATTCTCAAAAAGCTAATGACGAAAACAGATCAGTTACTCTAAATAGATCGAAAAACTTAATTATCAAAAGAGAAAAAACCGATGGGATTAAAGTGAGTTAAAAGGAGTTACTCCCCCAGCAGATTCGAAGCCTCAAAATACAATCCCTAGTGTAATTTCATCCAATTATCCTAGCCCATTGTTTTTCCACTCCCAACTTTTGTCTTTAACCCCTGATTTCCCAGTGCCTTTCCTTCCTCATCAACAATACCTATATATATTCAGTAATTTGTTGTCACTCTGTAGATTGTGCTGCAGCTTTCATCGCTTAACGCCACCCTTTTCCAGTTTAAACGCGCATGGAAAATTCATCCACCTCCCTCCCCCCCCCCTCCCCTCTTGCTGCTTTGTTTATAAATGTGCAGTGTCTGTGGCTGTTTTTGCACACACATTACGATGGACTGCATTTTCCACGCGGTCCCTCTGAACATAGTGGCAATGCGGCAGAGACACACACCGGTATATTTCTAAAATGCAGTCGCACATGGACAAAATATATTTTCTCCTTGTCTCACTCTAAAAGTACAACGTCACACCTGCAGAACATTCCTCTGCAACTGCAGACAAATGGTTTTTGAGTGAAGAGAAAGAGGAGAAAAAGAATCTAGAAGTTGAGGAAAATGAGGGGGGGGGGGGTGGTTAAAGGTGGAGAGAGGGGATATTAATGTTGCATTATTCAACGTCTCATTTTCATGATTCTGCTTCAATTCCTCTTTCTTTTTAAGTGCGGGTTGGGTGGTGAAGGGGCGCGGGAATTATTCAGTAGTAAAGTGGTGAAACGATTTTTTTTTTTAAGAATATTTTGGAAAATTAGAGAGATGGAGGAATCTTGCCACTATCCGTTTTTTGTAGAGATTTTCCAGAGGTAAAGAAAAGGATTGGGCCAAAATTGTCCTATCTTGTTTAGTTTTCGAGCTATTCTCAAAAAAGTATTGGGAGAGAAAATCTCTCTATAATTCCACTTTTTTTTTAGTCTCTTAGCGAGATTTTGCCTAATCCTTTTTTGTGAAAAATGTTGAAAGCTACCAGGAATTCATCAAAACAGATGAATCGCCCTATTTCGCTTAATTTCCGAGATATATTCTCAAAAAATTACGCGAACAAAAACTTCATCCGGAATGATTCTTTTTTTTTTTTAAATTCGTTTTTTGTAAATATCTCGGAAACTAAGCGAGATAAAGCGATTTTGTCCAAATCTTTTTTTTTTGTAGCTCTCGAAACTTTCTACGGAAATATCTCTATGCAAAAAAGGGCGTATCTCCTAGTACGTCACCCTAGAAATATACAAAATAGCGTGAGTCCTATGTAGATGCATAGCACTTACGCCACTTTGTTTCTAAGACGACGATTAGCTTCCGAGAAACCCCCCCCCCCCCTCCCCTCTTTGAAAAAAAGAGAAAATATCGACTCTTTTTTACTTCTCCTGCTGAATTTCTTTCCCTTCATCTCGATAATCATAAAATTCCCATCAATCAGAAAAATAATGTCTTTTCCTTGCAGAACGAGAGAGAAAGAAAAATTAATTTAGAATATTGAAGTGCAAATAAAAAGCTGTCTGTAACTTTGATGACTCCCCTCCCACCCTCCCTCCTTTTCCATTGGTGAATGTCAAATATATATCCTACCGAGTGATATTGATTTATAACTGGTCCATATGCAGACAGGAACCGACCAACATTAATCCTCTTTTTCCCAAAATACAAAGACAAAAAAATACACCTACAAATAGATTTTCTCGTTCAATCATTTTTTGAAAATATTTTGGAAACTAAGCGAGATAGAGTGATTTTGTCTTAATCCTTTCTCGTAGAAGATTTCAAGAGCTAAAAAAAAGGATTGAAACAGAAAGGACATATCACAAGTAATTTCTGAGATATTCTCAAAAAAACAAATGATCACAAAAAAATGCTCATTTTAGATATTTTTTTTCATTCTGTAATTTTTGGAGAATATCTCGGAAATTAAACGAGATAAGGCAGTTCATCTTGATTCTTTTCTGTAGAGAATTTCCAGAGCTGCAAAAATTAATTCGTCCAAAATAACCCTATCTCGTTTGGTTTCCGAGACATTCTCCGGAAACTGAAAAAATACACTTGTAAATAGATTTTCTTGCTCAATCATTTGTGGAAAATATGTCGAAAATTAGGTAGGATACGTTTTCTAATGCTTTTTTAAAGTCTTGGATATCTCTGCAAAGAAAGCATTCAAGCAAAATCGCACTATCTGTCTTAGTTTTCGAGATATTTTCCAAAAATTGAAAACATACAATTATACACGGATTTTGCCTCTCCAAATTGTATTTTCAAAATATCTTAGAAACTAAACGAGATAGAGCGATTTTACCTCAATCCTTTTTGATAGCTCTTGAAATTCTCTGCAAGAAAATCTTGTTTAAAATCTAGCTAAATTCCAGTGGAATTTAGTGATGTTTCAAACGAGTTGAGCAGCGTCAATGTGACGTCACACTCATAGCGCGAGTTCTCAAGGGTTAACAGAAACCTACCAAATAATTGTAAAATGATTTCTCGAAGTGCTAGCATCTCAATTCTCTTTTGAACTATCTCAATTAATTTTGAGTAACTCACCTATGGAATTTCTATCTGTGATACGTAACATTTCAAGTGTAATTTATCTTTTGACGCTCGTCAAAGGCCTTTTCCGTTCAAATAAAACGGTTTTACCATGCGGCTTTAATTGTGTCGTCTACCATCTCTCTTTTCACCTGTCTATTTGCCTCCCACTTACGACCCAATTGATGATCACCTAGAAAATTACCTAATTTAAAATATGTCTCAGGGCAAAAAAGACGTATCTCCATTAGTTTCCGAGATATTTATTAAAAACGAAGAAAAAAAGTCTTTTCCACAACGAAAATTGCCCTTCAATGTTCTTTCTGGTCACTTCTGTGTCGAAGACACTCTCCTCTATTTTATCTCCAGATTTGTTCCATTTTTTTGTCTGTCAGTTCAACTCTCAGTGGAAGAGGGAATGGGTCAAAGTAGGCGTACATTTCTTTTGTGAAATGGAAGAGAAAAATTTATTGTCTCGACGACTTTCAATTCAACTGATAGTTTCGCATTCCACGTGAATGCCCTCAATCATTGGCCCTCAGTTTCACTTATATTTTCGTGAAAAAAAAAAAAAAAAAAAAAAACACTCCAGTGGGGATATGGAACACTCGACGATTACCCTTAGGACAGACGACATTTTCTACTGAAGTGCCTCGAGACATTTTTGCATTGAAAATTCATACTCACCTGAAGAATCACTTCTGCCTCTTACTCCTACTTTCTTGTTGCAAGAATTTTTTTACTTCTTTTTTAGGCCAACTTTTTCTCACACCCAAGAACTTCGGGTCAGTAAAAGAGGAACACGTGGAAATTTTTATCATGTTTATTTCAAGTTGCAAGATAATAGTGGTTGTGAAGAGGCTTTTCTTTTAATGGATATTTTTAAATGAAGAGACCGATGAATTTTCAATTAAAATTTCCATAATTTCTTTGTATTCTTCTATTTTTATTGATTTTTTTTGAATCATAAGAAACAAAATTCAGGTGAATCTACGGTTTTTGTTGAATATCTCGGAAATTACTGGAGATAGGCTTTTTTTGCTCAAAGACATTTTTGTAGAAAATTTCAAGGGCTGCAGAAAAGGAACGACACAAAAAAAGGCGTATCTCCATTAGTTTTCAAGATATTCTTAGGAAATTATTGGGGAGAAAAATGTCTAGGATGAATATTTTTTTTTTGTTAGTTTTTCGAAAATATGGCGGAAAATCGACCGATTCTGTCTATATTTTTTTTAGCTTCTGGAATTTGCTACAAAAAAGGATTCTCGTGAAATCGCCCTATCTCGCTTAGTTTCCGGGATATTCTCATAAAACAACTGAAATAAAAAATTTATTTAGAAAAAATTCACTTTTTTCTAATTAGTTTTTGATAAATATCTCGGAACTCAAGCAAAATAAAGCGATTTTCAGCTATAGAATTATTTTCTATAGTCCTTGGAATTTTGTACAAGGAAGGATTCGAGTAAAATAGCTCTATCTCGCTGAGTTTCCGAGATATTCGCTAAAAATAAATAATCAAATTGACTTTATCCTGTTTTACCCTAAATTTTTGTTTTAATGAGGAAGCCCCCCCAAAAAATCCTCAAAATACTTCTAAATATTCCTGCATTGCGCCACAGGACTCTCCCCCACCACAACTCTCCCTGCCCTTTGTTTACTCTTTTCCCCAGTGTAAATGATAAATTTTCCCAGGAAAAAGAGACTAAATTAATTAATTTTTTTTTCTGTAAGCTCCGAGACTTTAATTTACTGGAGCATATGTGCAGGTTTGGGTATACACCGGGCTAGAGAGAAGAACGAGGATTAGCGAGAGACATTTACAACGTCTCTTATCGCAATATTTCACATTTATCCTGGATAAAAAAAATGGATATTTAAAAAGGCACATTAAAGGTAAAAAAAAAGTGGTCTCACAAGACTTATATCTCCAACAGCCTCTGGGGACAGTGATTCAGATGATTTCCTCTCTCCTCTTTTTTTTCAATTGAAGACAATAGTCGAAAGAGGATAGGTGACACTTTTTTTCATCCTTTTTCAATGCAATTTCGAATTAAATTACCGAGGGAAAAAAAAGGAGATAAAAGAGGCGATAGTAGACGATTGAATTTTACTCTTTGAGGAGAGAACAGATTGCTCTGTAAAACAAGTTGTAAACTTCTCTGCTCGCGAAACACATGGGCATGACTGGATAGCGCTGGTAGACGAAGGTTAGACACTTTCAAAAGTTCATGCTTTCAAAGTACAAACTACGAGAACTATTCCGTGAATTACATTCACACATAAACCACATCATTACTCTATTTCAATTCAACCGCGAAAAGGTGAAATAGGATAAATCAATTTTTTTTTCTATTATTTTGGGAATATTTTGGAAATTAAGCGAGATAGAGGAATTTTGATGTGAACCTTTTTGTAGCTCTTGGAATTCTCTACAAGAAAGGATTCAAGTGAAATCGTGTTGTTTCGCTCAGTTTGCGATATTTCATCGAACACGAAAAAATCCAGATTTTGTCGATAGATTTTCTGTTTCAACCATCTTTTTTGGGGAATATCTCAGAAAATATGCGAGATAGGGTGATTTTCGTTGAATTCTTTCTTTGTAGAGTATTTCTAAAGCTAAAGTTTTCCGAGATATTTTCAAAAAAATATTGGAAATTTTTTTTTATCAATAAGTCTTTTTTCATCATTACTTTTTTATCAATATGTCGAAAAGTAGTGGAGATACGTCTTTTTAGCCCTGAGCCTTTCTTGCGTTTTTCTTTCTATGAATGGGACTTTTCCTTACAAAAATCTCATTTTTGAGCAGAATTATGCTTTTACTTATCACTGATAATAATAATTATCTCGAAAAACTAGAGGAATATGAATTTTCCCTCAAGAAAATTTGCATTTTTTCATATTTCCAAGACTCAAAACTCAATTCTTGAAATTTCCGGTCACGTGTCTTCCAGCGCAATTTTCCTCCATCTCCACCTCAGCGAAAGCGGCGTCCCTAATCCCCATCAAACACCACCATTTGCGATTAAAAAATAGTGCAGGCCATAGAAAAAAGTTGAATCATTCATTTTCCACAACAATTTTCATTCCCTCGCTTTTAATTAAAAAGAAAATGAACATAACCTCAACTGCACAAAACGCCTAAAATCAGGAAAAATCAAAAACTTCATCAATTCTATTTTTCTTCATTAAATGTGGAAAACAGAATTGAATATGATTGTGGTAAAACCCAATTATCCATTTGAACGAAGAATTTAGTCTCTTTTTTTCCTCCCCATTGAATTTTATGAATCTGTCAAATGTCATTAAAAGTGCAACAAAATAGAGCCAAAAAGTCGTTTCTTTTTTTTTCCACTCACATTCAAAAAACACTATCCATTGACAGAGACCTGATGTCCTGGCACCAGTGCTATTTTTCATTGAATCATTGATTATTCAAATCATTTATCGAATGAAAAATTTTTCAATTTGAACAAAAAAAAAATTTCCATTTCGTTTTATCTCCATTTGATAATCACCGATATTTATTCAGATTCAAATTTCATCAAGGATTTATTGCAAAATTCATTCAACAATTCACTCATCGAAAAAGAGAAGCAGAATATCAAATTCATTTTCAGGGAAAAAAAAATGGATGAAATTACGACACGAATATTTTTATGAATAAATAAAAAAATAGATGAATAAAGCATGGAATGAATTTAAAAAACATGTTTCATTGTAATAAACGAATTTATTGCTCTAAAACGAAGAGAACGGAGAAAATAGTTTTTTTTTAGTGAGGAATAAAAATTAAATAGTTGAGGCAATAAAATTTCCATGACATGATTCTCGTAATCTGAGTAAAACAATGTGTTTTTTAGCTGAAACTTTTTTTTTCATGAGAAAAACGTGATTACGAAAATTAGAGTCCCTCATAGCCCTCGAGGTAATTCATAAAAACAACGAGATGACGATAAAATTAACTCATTTTACTATTGTGCTATTAAAAACAATTCAGTAGCGAAGATGCAAAACGGGATTTTTTTTTCCTTTGTAAAACGGGACGATTTAATTTTTACTCATTTTTACTCTTTTCAGTATATCTTGAAAACTAGGTGAGATAGCACAATTTTTGTGAAGACTTCTTGCAGTTCTTGGAATTCTCTGCAAAAAAGGATTAGTCAAGAATCGCGCTATCTCGCTTAGTTTCCGAGATATTCTCAAGGAAATAAATGATGAAGTAGATTCATTTCGTTTCACGTTTTCGCTCTTAAAATTTAATCCTCATGAAAATTCGCATCAAATTGAGGACAATATTGTTTTAATGTTTTTTACATTTTCTTTTACAGAAATACGTGAGTGAGGGGTCGACAGTACGGGACTGCGTGGAGAATTGCGTAGAGAAGGGTAAGTAAGAATTCCCTGAAAAACTTTCCTGACAATCCGAATAGTATTTTCAAAGAAATGACAAAAATCAGCTTGATACATCTTTTCCAACTGAAAGTTCCTCAACTTACCCCTGAAATCATCGAAAATATCCAATCTCAAATCGTTCTCCCAATCTCAACCATCTATCCTAAGGTGGATTTTTTTTTTTAGAAACGCACGCCCCACCAAAAAATGTGAAAAATGGTGAGCTTCCCCGGGTTCCACCACGAAATCTCCCTGGACATAATCTCCCCCGAGACAAGCTCTCCACAACAAAATCTCCTCACGACACAATCACCCCATGACCAAATCAACTATAAACAAAACCAATGATCACATAAACAACATAATCAATCTATTTCATTACAATGAATGGATCAAATTAATGAAGAATTGAAAAAAAAAGAATTTCACGGGGCTGGGGTCTAGGAGAAAATGTCTCCAGATAAAATAAGGCAGTGGATGCGTGTTCAAGACGTTTAATGTGTGTGGGAGTCAGGTGGGGGTAGAGGGTTCAATGCGTAGACAGTTGATGCGTTCTGAACAGGTTTTATTAATGAATATTACAACCATTCTCCAAGAAATTTTCGACGGATATTTTTTTTCTTGCAGAAATATTTTACGAGAAATTTCTGCCCGAGAAATAATCGGCTACAGTAGACTTTCGATAGTTGCGCGCGTACGGGACTGTGACGTCACCGAGTTCCGAGAAATACGCAACTTACGAGCGTCCCCACTCTGCGGCCGCCTCGACCCTCGTTCCGGGAAATTTAAAGGGCCAGGTATGATAAAACAACCGAAAGACAAAAGGCGATCGCCAGCACGAGAGGAGAAAAGGGATACGGCGCGCAGTGGTGGGGGAAGCACTCGGACGCCCGAAAAAGGGATTAGGGGAAATACGCGCAACTAACGAACGTGCAACTATCGAGAGTCTACTGTACTTTCCAGGAGGGATGATCTTGTCGCAGAGAGATTTTGTCATGGGGAGATTGTGTCGGAAGTGATTATTTCGGGGAGATTATGTCCAGGGAGATTAATTCGTGTCACCGCCTCCCCCAACCCATTCCCGACCCCCCCTCCTCTAATTTTTTGAGATATGTCCTTGAAAGACTTCATTTTTAAAAAAAATTCGGCTTTCTTCCATCCCACAGAATCAAAGAAACTCCTCACGAATGCCGCCATTATGTTGTCCCTTTACATAAGAAAACAAAATGGTAGAATTGTCTAAAAAAATTAACGCGACACATGCTTTCCACCTCAAACTTCTACTGAAATTATTAAAAATACCCTATCTCAAGCCTTTTCCCTAAACCCAATCGTCTATTCCAATGCTAAATTTTTCAAAAATACATACCCCCAAAGAAGCCGCCATTTTGTTCTCTCCCCGCACGGAAAAACAAAATGGTAGAATTTCCATAACAATCCGGAAAATCAATCCGACACATGTTTCCCATTCCAAATTTCCTCAGCTTTTCACTGAAATTATCAAAAATATTCTATCTCAACCCCTTTCCACGATCACAACTGTCTATTCCAACGCTGAGTTTTTAAAAACGCGCGTCTCCCCAAAAGATTCTGAAAAAATTGGTCAACCATCCCCAGTCCACCCCCAACGCCCCCTAATTTTTTCAGATTTTTCCATAGAAGCCTTCACCCCCAAAGAAATTCTATTCCCTCCCGCTCCATGACGGTCGCCATTTTGTGTTCTTTCTTTACCCGAAAAACAGCATGTTATGACGAATAAAGAGCCCGGGGATTCCCCAACTTGCTTTTGACGTTACTGAGACGTCACAACGAATCTCCCTTGTACACATACCCCCCACTCTACCATTAAATCGACGAAAGTGCTATGAGGATAGCTTCTACGTCACTCTAAATCTAGTGCGAGCGATATAGCGAGAAAATGGAGAAGCTCTGACTCGAATAGTCGCTCGAGTATGTGTACACTGGCGAAACGTATTTTCGCCTGTATACAGAGAGGCTCGAGACTGTCTCTCTCCCACTTCAGCCTCTGCCTCTGTGAATCGAAGAGGAGGGGGGGGGGGGGGGCAGAAAGAGGAGGAGATGGAATGAGATGAGGGGAAGGATCGGACCACAGGACTGGATAAACAAATTCGCCTATTTACATGCCAAAGTCCGGAATCGATGGGTCCATTCTACGAGAATTTTTTTTGTCCCCGTTTTATTCGTTTTTTCATTCTTTTCCATTCCTCGTTTCTTGGACAGCGAAAAAGTTTGTACCAACTCGACACCCAATCTCTATTTTTTTTTTTTTTTGAACTCTCGAGAGACTTTTTTTTCGTTGCTTTTTTTTAAAGATTCGTGATGTGTACGGTTTTACTAAGCGAAATTACTCCCTTTGCACTCGGATAGAGAGATTTAATTCGTTTTTTTTGTTACGTCTGTTTGGGAGAAGCCGATGTGATATGGAGGTCATGAAAGATTTCATTTCTTTGTTTCAGGGATTTATTTCAAATGAGTCGCGTTTCTCCCTGATATTTTTTTGAGGATATCTCGGAAACGAGGAAAGACATGGCCTTTTCGTCTTCGTGAATTTTTGTAGAGAATTTCAAGAGTTACAAAAAAAGGCGTATCTCCATTAGTTTCTGATATATTGAAAAAAAAAACATTTCTTGAAGGGAAAATCTATTTATAAGTCTTGTTTTTATCATTAGTTTTTGATGAATATCTCAGAAACTTATAGAGGTACGTCCTTTTTTTCAGCTCTTGAAAATCTCTAAAAAATAGGATTCGAGTAAAATCGCTTTGTCTCGCTTAGTTTCCAAGATATTCATTGAAAGGAACGATTAAAAAAATAGACTTATCCTGTTTCGCTCCTTTCCCATTGAATTTCAATATTTTAGGAGCAAGCAGTCGGGGAATTGCGGGAGGGAAATGTTCCAGGTGTTGTTGGGAGGAGTTTGTGAAAATTTAATGCAATTTATCGCTCCATCCTTGACATTACTTTCCCTTGAAGAATTCATTGAAAATAAAGTTGTTTTTATCACTGAAAACTTCACTTTTTCCTAGACAAATGTTTACCAAGAGACAAAAAATCGTGCATAAAAAGAAGCAATTAATTTATGCAGAAAATATAATTTCAAAAAATTGTGAATATCAATTAGTGAAAAAATAAAAATTAATATTCAATTTTTTTCAATATTTTTTCCGAGATTTTTAGAAAATTATCCCGGAATCTAAAAGAGCTTAGTTTTTGAACGCCCTTTCTTGCTTCAATCCTTTTTTGTAGCTTTTGAAATTTTCTACAAAAATGTTCCTGGTAAAAAAAAAAGTCTTCATTAATTTCCAAAATATTCATAAAAACAACTGACAAAAAAAATTAAATTTTTCAACAATTTCTGTTTTTTCCAACAATTTTTTGAGAATATCCCAAAAAATAGTGGACCTACGCCTTTTTCGGCTTCACCCTTATATTCTAGCTCTTGAAATTTTCTACAGAAAAATATTAGGGCAAAAAAAAAGAGTATCTCCATTAGTTTCCGAGATATTCTTAAACAATGAATGAAAAAGGAAATATCTTCACTAAATTCTATTTTTCCTTCTTTTCCCCCATTAAAAAAAAAAATAAAACCACGAACATTAAAAATGACTTTGAAATAAAGTAATTCGCATAAAACAATTCAACCTGAAAAGTTCATCTTTCTAAACTCACTCACTTCCGAAAGTTAATCGCAAGTATTTTCAGAAGTTATTTAAAAAGGAAACTAATTATGAAGTAAAAATTTTCATTGTCTACAAATTAAACTTGGAAAGTTCGTGTCTAAAATGAATCAATACCATGGAGGCCCCGGTTCCTGATACTTTGGAGCTATTTTCTGACAGCATAAATAGAACAGCAACAACTATTCGCTTATTGAATGGAATTTGATCATATTAATACATATTTGTTGCGCTAAATGAGTTCAGCAATTGAATATGAAACAATATATTAGACATTCAAATATAACTGAAGAATTTGCAAAAATAGTCAGTTACTGGAGCACAGTCAGAAATAATAATAATAATTCAAATAATTTATTTTTGAACGAAAAGGATTTTTATAAAAAGAAAATGAACTCTATTTCATAATTTACTGAAAATCCAAAGAAATGTGAATACTCAAATGAACGAATTTTATTCACCCCATTAACTCTCCCATCTCCACAAAAAAAAATATATTAACGAGACAGCTTAAAAAAGTAAAACCGATTAATTTACAGTTGAGAGTTAAATTATTTCAAATAAAAAATTTAAAAACCTCCATAAATTATGAACACTGCAAATAAACTCTAAAAGCCTTGGAGAGCACTCTAAATTTAGCTCTGTAAATAAAATAAGTGAGAAAAAAAAAATAAATTCCTAACCATATCCATTAGTTTTGTACCTCCTAGTAACCCAATATATCATGAATAACTGATTCAATAATTCTTTCCATTTATGTGAGATGGAAAAACTGCGGTGAGAATTGGAAAACAGAGAATTTGAGATGCTTTCGCATGGACGGGCCGCCTGACTATTCCCTGAATTTTCTACTGATATTTTTTTCTTCATTTTTTGAGAATATATTAAAAATTAAGGGTGATCGTGAAATTTTTGTAGAAACATTTTTTATAGGGGAGAATTGAAGCTATGGAAAGGTTATTACAAAAATTACCTCATCTCGCTTAGTTTTCGAGATATTCAAGGATAATTGAACGCTATAAAACTGCATGAAGAGTTAAAACCGCGTGGATAATTTATTTTTTCCATTTTCGAAGAATATCTCAGAAACTAAACAAGATAGTGTAATTTTTGTAACTCTTGATTGACTTTACAAAAAACTTCCGTTTGGAATTACATGGAAAGAATATTATAATTTTTTTTTACCAATTTCACATAGTAATTTGTATTCAAAAACATTGTACTGGTGAACCATACTAGTCATATATTAAAATTTGCGATACAACATAGTAAATTTAAATTCAAGTCGGCAGCACATAAAGAAATATTCTTATCTCACATAGTAAAATTTCTACACACTTCAGCAATTCTTATTAGTTTTACTCGTATTTATATTGAACATAGTAATTTTTATTCTGCAGCAGTAGATTGTTTTGTTCTAAGTGATTTTTCAACTTCCTGCCAACAAAAAATAAAATGAAACCATCGTTTCAATTCATTAATTATAAATATAATTATACATATATGATGTTATGAAATAAAATTAAAATGTCGTATAACAAATATTGTGATGCAATATATCTCTTTTGAACTCGATACATTGCATAAATTGTTCTTCATTGAATAATTTTTCCTATTGTCCGTAGTTTTTTTCAAATATCAACAAAACAGGAATCGAAAATCGGAGATTTTTTTACTAAGCAAATCAAAAATTACTATATTCAATGTGAAAAAAAATAAAAAACACAGTGATTGAAAAAACTATCAGAAGAAAAACCATCATAATAGCAGTATGCTTCACCAATATTATGCGAACATAGTAATTCTCCTAACAATATTTTTTCCGTGTAGGTGATTTTCTAGGTGATAGTCAGTTGGGTGGTAGGTGGGAAGCAAATAGACTAGTGAAAACAGAGATAGTAGTTGGAGATACAATTCAATTTAACTGTATTATTATTGTCTATTATTGTAAGATTCTGGAGGGACACAGAGAGACACTGCAGAGTCAATTGTGGGACTCGCGAGACACTGCAGAGACCCGAAAGTCACCATGGAAGTCTTTAGGGATCGTAAAAGACTCTCAAAGACTGAAAAATTTTCTCTCGGGAAGCCGCATGGCAAAACTGTTTTATTCGAACGGATAACTCGCTCGTCAAAAGATAAATTACAATTTAATCGTCACTTATCACAGAGGGAAATTCAATAGGTTGATTTATTCAAAATTAATAGAGAAAGTTCAAAAAAGAATTGAGGTGCTAGCACTTTGAGAAAAACAGTTACAATTATTTCCGTGTGTTTCTGTGAATTTACAACGAATTGTGTTACTGTTAAGGTCCTAACGATGACTAATAAGTGGGGGTAATTAGTTGATTAACAAGAAGAGAGTTGAAAGTTCAAAAAAAAAGTTGAGAATCTGATGCTTTGAATAGTTGACCGTTTCAATATTTAGGTGAGACTCTATATAATTTCGAACTGCTGTGTATCTGTTGAAAGTACAATTGCTACTTTTCAAAGAGTTGTGTTTCTGTTGAGAGCCGAATGGAATGATTGTAAGTAGGGACAACTCGCGTCTCGACCGGGGTTCAGGTATCGCAAGATCCTTCCTCCCCCCTCTTTTCCTCAGTCAAATTTCTCTTGAAACGTTGATAAATTCTGCGAGAATTCAGCTCCGTTTCGAACAAGCATTACATTAAAGAGGGCGTATCTCCATTATTTTCCAAGATATTCTATCAAGAAAACTAACAAAGCTAAAGAATGGTGAAAACATAACTTCAATTACCAAGTATCCCAGCGAACTCGAGTCTAGTTAATTCCTTATTTTTTGCTGTTGTATCACACATGATATTTTTTTACATTTTCCGGAACTTTTTCGTAATTTTTGTCTGTATAGTTTATGAGATATGAATGATCAAAGTTACTAAAAATAGTGGTAGTGAGGATGAAATACCCTAAATCAGACAGAAATAACGAAATTGCTAAACAATCACAGGATTGACTCAATATGTATAAACAATTGGCGAAAAGAACAGCATTTTAACTAAATAATAAAAGAAAAAAAAACAAATTCACCGCATAGTTCTCGAGAAATTTTAATTAGAAGGTAATCGTAACTATTCGCATCTCTCTCCATCTCACGCATATGATAAGAGATTAGTAAAGTAAAAAGAATTTGAGAAACAAAGAAAAAAGTTATATTCACAATTTGAAAATATGACTTCTGAATAGTCTAATCACTTTTTCGGATAAATTAAAACAAGTTTTCCCTAATTATCAGCAATTACTTGAAAACTAACTAACAAATCCTAATTTCTTTTGTTGTTTTATCGTCTGTACTCTGGTATACTATCTCCAAACATGATCCATCAATCACCCTCATCACTCTCACCCAATTTAATAACGTCCGTGCATAATTGATTCGATAATTTACACTTTGCAAGTGAATATTATGAAGAACGAAACGATAACAGAATTTCAGCGTTGAAAATTATTAAATTGCGCTTGGATTAAAGTTTGGCGTTTATTACACCTGAAACATCGAGGAGAGGCTAGGGGGGGGGGGGGGCAGGAGGAATTGGGTGGTATAGCTCAATTTCAGAAATTCCAGTTAGTACTTTACCCCATCAGTTTCACTTCCCTCCTCCCCCTCCCTCCCCCCTTCACTCTTGTTCCCCCCACTTTAAGTCGTTTGGCGAACTTGTTTCATGCGGAATTTGGATAGTGACTATGAAGGAGGCTGAATGGTTATTTTACGATGCTGGAATGTGTGACAAAGAGGGGGGGGGGGGGGAGGGGGGGTGAAAAAGGGTGGGTAGTGCTCATAATGGTCCTCAATTATAGTCGATCCTGGGACAATTTGGAAACAGATGGTGTTCAGTTGGATAAATTACTGGTATTTGAGTCCATTTTTTTAACGGTTTCTTCGATCTTTTTTTCCAGGAGTTCACTCGTTTTTCTGCTAGTTCTACCCCTTCCCCTTTGTTTTTTTTTTTGGGGTCAGATAAATATCGTTGGGTCGTTTGGAGAGACAAAAAGAGGTGAAAAAGAGGAAGGTTTAATGAATTCTAGTTAATGAAAATGCATGGAATTTCAGTGGGTAATGAATCACGTTTGGAC
The DNA here is from genome assembly GCA_963942555.1 of Aleiodes leptofemur. Taxonomy (NCBI): domain Eukaryota; kingdom Metazoa; phylum Arthropoda; class Insecta; order Hymenoptera; family Braconidae; genus Aleiodes; species Aleiodes leptofemur. The sequence continues at coordinate 14,459,284 of OZ012611.1, read as the reverse complement.
GTGATATTATCACGTGTATATAACAATTAATTCAATTTTTAGGTGATTTATGGATTCGTAAATTAAGGAGATAAAAAATCTTATGATACATTGTATCAATTAGCATTTTTATTGGATTCTCGCTTTTATAAAAAAGTGAAATATTTGGGAAAGAAAAGAATTCAGGAGAAAATAGATGAAAGAGGATAAGTGCATTTTTTAAAATATTTTTCTTGAGAATATCTTGGAAACCTACCGAGATTTAGCGATTTTGCTCTGATTTTTGTTTATAGAGAATTTTAAGAGCTACAAAGAGAACATTGAGGTGAAATCGTTCTATCTCGCTTAATTTCCGAGATATTTCGAAAGAGTTGTGGACAATATTTTTTTTCCCGATAGTTTTTCTCAAATATCTCAGAAACTGAGCGAGATTGAGTGATTTCGCATCAATACCTTTTTGTAAAAAATTTCATGAGCTACAAAAGCTCATTAAAACCAAATCGCTCTATCCCACTTATTCTCCTAGATATTTCAAAAAAAAAAAAACAGGTCGTACAAAAGAAATCGAATTATCCCTTATCACCCTTTCACCACAGAACTCCCATTACCCTTCAATTTCCTATTTCCTTTGATCTCTGTTCCACCAAAAAATCAAATTAAAAATTACCCACCACTAAAGACCTCCATTCCCTTCCAATAATTCCCCCCGAAAAAGTCCAAAAACTCTAAAAACGTCTGCCACTAAAGATCTGATTTTTCCCCTAAAAACATCAGAGAAAAAAAACTGCCTGAACTGATGGAGAGCTGAAAATAATCCCTGAATAGTATCGAAGCTTCTCGTGTCCAACTTTTTTGGCAGTTCTCCACAAGCGCTCTGAAAAAAGTTTGGATTTTTTTCTCCCCTTCAATAACAAGCAACATTGATGGAGAGAAGCAGAGAGGAAAAAAAGAGAGGAGAAAGGAAATATTAGTGTTGGCGAGAAATAGATGAGGTCGAGGGGTCATGGGCATTCATAGAGGCATCATGATACAATTCAAAGTGTTAAAAAAGGGCTTTATTTCGCTAATTTCCGAGATATTTCAAGAAAAAAACTGATGACAAGATTTTTTGTTCCGATAGTTTTTTTGGGATTATCTAGGAAACTAAGCGAGATAGAGCAATTTTTCATGAATTCTTTTTTTTGTAGAGAATTTCGAGAGCTATAAAAAAGGGCGTAGACAAAATCGCTTTATTTCGTGATATTTCCTTGATATTTAAAAAAAAAACTGATGACAAGATTTATTGTTTCGATAGTTTTTTGAGAATATATCTCGGAGACTAAGCGAGATAGGGCAATTCTACTCTCATCCCCTTTCGTAGCTCTTGAAATTCTCCACAGAAGAAATATGATAAAATCGCTCTATCTCACTTATTTTCTCAAACATTTTTAGAAAACTGATGACAAGATTTTTGATTTCCGATGGTTTTTTTTGATAATATCTCGGAAACTAAGCAAGATAGAGAGATTTTGAATCAGATCTTTTTTGTAGAGAACTTCAAGAGCTACAAAAAAGGATTCATGCAAAAAGGACGTATCTCCATCAGTTTTCGAGCTATTAATAGAGCAAATGAAAAAAGAATACTTACTCAATTATTAAAATAAAATCACTACAAAATCCTTATTGCCAAATGTTTTTCAAAGTATTATTACTTTTCTTTTAATTTTTTTCACTCATTCTCCTTTATTTTCCACTCTATTTGTTTTGGCTCAGTCGTGTCCCACACGAGAATGGGAATTCCATGTGGCGCTTTGACTGGCATCGGACGATAGAGGAAAAGATAGTGGAGGAAAATTGGGGAGTCAGGGTTTTAGAGGCAAAAGAGTATGAAAAAAAATGGCCATCTCACTCAGTGAATGCTGTGGTAATCAGAAATCGATGAGGTTCGTTTTATCCTTCCAACATTTTCGGAATAGCCCGAAGAGAGAAAGAGGATCAAACGAGTCTACTTTTACTTCATGAAGATTTAATGCTTCTTTTTTTTTCACTCTTTTTATTCATCATTCAAGAGCTAAAAAGAAAGGATTAGGATAAAATTTTGCTATCTCGCTTATTTTCTGAGATATTCAGCAAAAATAAGGAACGAATAAGAAAAATTATTCTAGATAAATTTCGCGTGAGTTGTGCCAAAAGGTCGTATACGCACTTTTTTGGATTTTTTATAAATTTTGAGCCAAAAGGTCGTATAAACACTCATTTAGGGAATAGTAAATGTCCACGTTTCAGACGATTCTGAATCATCCTAGATGATCCCTGAATGAGGTTTTTTTACGACCTTTTGGTTCAAAATCGCAGAGGTTGGACCAAAAGGTCGTATAAACACTCATTTAGGGAATAGCAAATCTTCACGTTTCAGACCATTCTGAATCATCCTAGATGATCCCTGAATGAGGTTTTTTTCACGACTTTTTGGTTCAAAATCGCGCGAGTTGAACCAAAAAGTCGCATATGTACTTTTTTGGATTTTTCGTCCATTTCCTGAAATGAATAATGGGAGAATAACTATACAAGAGTTAACGTTTTACATGAAATATTCTAGTGGAGTTAAGGGGCCATTCTAGTGTGACGGCCGGAAAAGTGCTCATTTTTACCATTTTTTTTACAGTTAGAATGCTCCGATCAGGCTGATCTTTTCATCACAAATAAAAGGACTCATGAATGAAAAATAAAAAAATTTATTATATTTTTATCAATTTTTCACAAATTTCTTGGACATTGAAAATTGAAAGAATAAAAAAAAGTTTTCTAATGGTGTGCAAGTTGGGGGTTGTAATTCTTGTCTGTGGAGGCTTTTTTTTCTTCTTAAAATTAGAAAAATGGCGGCGGTTCAAACAAAAAATACCAAGTGAGACCTTTTTTTTTTGAATAGTTTTTCGTTAAAAAAAATAGGAAATTTTTGGAGAAAAAAAAGCCTCCATCAGGCACTTGCTTTATCCATGAGGATTAATAATCTTTTGGGAATTTTTTTTTCAGACAAGAATTACGACCCCCAGCTTGCACATCATTAAGAAACTTTTTTTTTGTTTTTTCAATTTTCAATGTCCAAGAAATTTGTAAAAAATCAATAAGAATAAAGTAAAAAAAAATTTCCTATTCTTCATGAGTCCTTTTATTTGTGATAGAAAAATCAGCCTGATCGGAGTATTCTAACTAGGAAAAAAAATCGTAAAAATGAGCACTTTTTTCGACCTTCACACTAGAATGGCCCCTTAAAGTATAAATTTCAAGAATGAACGAAAGTGCAAAGTTGATGAAGTTATTCTCCCATTATCCATTTCAGGAAATAGATGAAAAATCCAAAAAAGTACATATACGACCTTTTGGTTCAACTCGCGCGATTTTGAACCAAAAGGTCGTAAGAAAACCTCATCCAGGGATCATCTAGGATGATTCAGAATCGTCTGAAACGTGAAGATTTGCTATTCCCTAAATGAGTGTTTATACGACCTTTTGGTCCAACCTCTGCGATTTTGAACCAAAAGGTCGTAAAAAAACGTCATTCAGGGATCATCTAGGATGATTCAGAATCGTCTGAAACGTGGACATTCACTATTCCCTAAATGAGTGTTTATACGACCTTTTGGCTCAAAATTTATAAAAAATCCAAAAAAGTGCGTATACGACCTTTTGGCACAACTCACGCGATTTCTTCTTTCGATGATTTTTTTGAAAGTAAAGGGAATTCTTCCGGAAATTAAGTGAGATAGAGTGATGCCCTTCCTGCTCCTTCCTAGTAGAGAATTTGAAGAGTTACAACGAAAGATTAGGGCAAAATCGCTCTATCTCGCTTATTTTCGGAGGTATTCTCAAAAAATTGAGAAAAAAATTCAGCATAAAAAAAGCAATTATTCTAAATAAATTTTTTCTTTTCATCTTTTTTTGAAAATATCTCGAAAGCTAATGGAGATACGCCCTGTTTGCGTGGATCTTTTTTTAGCTCTTGGAATCCTTTATAAAAAAAGATTGGGACAAAATTACGCTATCTCGCTTATTTTCCGAGATATTCCCGAAAAATTGAGAAAAAAATTCAGTACTAAAAAATAAAACACATTAAATTCTATTTTTTTCATGATTTTCAAAAGAATATCTCGAAAAGCCACGGAGATTCGTCCTTTTTACTTGAATTCTTTTTTGTAGAGAATATCAGGAGCTACAAAAAAAAAATATTAATTTCAAAAAAAAAATCAAAATAATTTCGGAAGAATTTTCAAAATAATTTCCCAAATTCTGAAAAATCTCAAATATTGAATTAAAACTGATTGTTCAAATTCAAAATTGATCGATTGTTTATTTTCAAAAAACCATAAAAAATACTCACACATGTATGCAAATAGAGAGGTTGTCCGTTGAATTATTCTCTACTAGACACTAAATTGAATTGGACTCAATTATTAACTCTCCCAAATCTTCAAAAAAAAAACAATAAAAAGTTAATTCTCAATTTCTATCATCAATTTCAGAGGTCTGGAGTACACGCACGTACTGTTGCCAAAATGATGGCTGCAATAAGGCAGGTCCGAGTCTCCATGCTGCTATTACGACACTCTGGATGACATCAATTGCCCTGGGCATCGTGGCTGCTGGTCGCCTCGGTGGCTAATGAAAAACTTATTCAAGCAGAAAGCCCCAAAGAGCCATAATAACTTCAAAAGAAAGAGAAAAAAAAATTCACATTTTCATCAACCCTTGAAAACCAAAAAAAAAAAAAAGAGTAGAAATTATAAAATTCTAGATGAATGCAGGAAAAATTATTCCTATTTTTTAATTGAAGGGAAAATAATTGGAGAATTTTAAAGGGAAAAAATTCGCAGATTCTATAAAATTTATTACAAATTTTATTTTTGATTCGTCATGAGTTTTCCATGTTTTTTTTGTGTTTCTCATTCCACCAATATATATAGTGGTGCGATTTATTTTTCCCTCGTATATGAGATTTTCGTATGTATCCATTTATTATCCTCGTGCCATTTTTACCACCATTCCTCTTCGTTTACCCCCGAGTTGAGGGAAAGACGTTTTAATAGAAAAAAAAAAGAAGGAAAAAAGATGAAAAAATGAATTTAAAAAAAGGGCAAAAAATAATGCATGAATACATATATATAAAGGGTATTTGACCGATATATTAATGTTTCACATTTACACACGAAACACATGAATTTCCTACTGCGAAGTGAATAATAAGTAAAATGCAGCAATAATGGAAGAAAAGAAAAAAGTTTAGAAACAAACTTTATGTAATAGTTTCCTTTTTTTTTCTTTGGTCGATTCCACAATCATATAAACTACTTATTAAAACTCTTGCTATGATAAATAATTATACAAAAACCATATTGTTATCGTTACTACTAAATGCTACTTAAACACTTACTACTAAAAAAGTAATTGAAGGAAAAAATGAAAAAAAAAAAAAACTTATTGTTATGACAATTTCATTCAATTATTCGGCATTATCTCAGATTCATTATTACGTAATCTACTTTTAGACGGACTGGAGTCGTGGGCTCTCTATGTCATTATCGAGAGGCAACTGCGGGATACAGAGTCCCCCCTCTCTGCGGAGGGGGCGGGGTTTCACAAAAATGAGGGGAAATTTTCGTTATTCGGAGTCTGAAGGCACGTGTTCACTATTTGAAAGATATCTCACAAACTACGGGGTTTAAGAGAATTTGTCAGGAAACCTTTTTTAAAGGTCTTGAAATTCTTCGCAAAAAAGATTACTTGTTATTTTTCAATGAACCCACTCGTTTTGGAGATATTTTCAGGTGAAGTTACACGTGATTTTTTTCTACTTCTTTTTAATTTCAACTTTTTTGAACATGTTTTTGTGATTATCTCGCAAATGAATGGGTTTGGGGGAGAATAGTAGGAAACCTTTTTTGTAGGATGTTGAATTCTCTTCAAAAAAGGTCTCCTGATGAATTCTCTTTAATTCAATAGTTTCAGAGATACTTTTAAAATAAGCGACTGGCAGATTTTTTATGGATGAAATAGAGAGTCACGACTGTAAAGAATTAATGAAAAAAAGAAATAAATAAATTAAATCTCATTAAACATTCTAATTATATTGCTTCGATAGAGTTGCAAAACACGCTCGATTTCTAAAAAAAAAAAAAAAAAATATATCGTCACCTTAGAACCAAAGTGTCGTAAGTTCTATGTATAAGCATAGCATTTACGCCCCTTTTTTTCCAAGACAACGAAATCATGAAATAATGGAAGAAAACAAAATATATAAAATTAAAAACCAAGTGACACTTAAATGCTATTAACTATATTCAGTATAGTTTGAGTCAGTTATGACGTAAATAGTTGGCGTACTGGAGACTCGCTTGTGATAGTATGCAATTTATTGTTAATCAAATTTTATTGAAGATTACTAAAAAGAAAAAAAAATTATCATTAATTAATTAATTATTGGATGAGTGAGATCAATTTATTTGAAGCAAAAACGCGTATTTTATAAAATTAGAATTCTTTTTTTTTTTTTAGATAGATTTGAAAAATCTAACGGTTCGTGCCACTTTTTTATTGTGTAGAAAAAAATTTATGAGAATTATGAAATGAAAAAGAAAAAATCATGACAAATTCAATATTAATTCTTTAATTTATTTCTACACAATTAAAGAGAAAAAATCCTATTTGGTATTTCTTCGTAATTCTACATAAAATGAGAAAAAAGAAAAAAAAATCAAAACGGACCCGCAATCACATCTCCATCATTTCTTTCAGTAAAAAAAAACGGACGTGATTAATGCGATTTGAAATAGTACAAAGATACGATAAATAAAAAATGACAAAAAAAATGACAAAAATTTAATCAAAGAATGATCAAAAGAAAAATTAAATAGAGACAGAATCATCAAAAGGGCTTGTATTTCTATGGAATGAGAAAAATTGTTAAATGCGATTGGAGAAAGAAGCGAAAGCGAGAAAGAAAAGGAAAAATAAAACATTTGATAAATGAGAGGAGGTGGAAGCCGGTGGAGTAAATCCCCGGCTCGTGAATATCAACTGAATAAAAAAAAAATAAAAAATCACTGGAAAAAAAAATATTAAAAAAATAACTCATGTATCCCAGAAGTTGTACATTTATAATAGAGCCGCAATAAAAAAATCGATCCGTTAAAAAATTGCATTTTTTTAATCATCAATTATAAACCAATTATGTTCATTTTAATCACTGATAGTATAGTTGATCAGTATCTTTGTCTGTCATATTTTTTTTTTATTAATAAAAATTTGAAAAAATCCTGGAACTGAGACACAATGAGCCAAGAAACTTGTTTTAGAATTAGTACGCTCTGCTGTTCATTGAAATTGTCACAGAGCATGCTGATTCTTCGACAAGTAGCATTGGCAAATAACTTCGATTTAAAAAAATCCAATCAAGAGGAAAATAATAATAATAATTTAATTAATGAATTAATTGAATAAACAATTTCAAACATTCTAATCCACTTTATTTATACATTTCAAATGTTTTCTGTAGTTTATTTATTTTACAGAAGAAAAAAAAGTTGTAACACGATCTTCAGGACAGTGTCACTCTGTTGTACGTATTTTTGATGAAAAAAAAAAAAACTGGACTTCGAGTGGAGCCTGGACTAGGCGATCAGTGGACACGAATTTCATTAGTTTATATTCAATTACAGAATAAATTTGTTTTCCCATTTTTTTTCTATTTTTTTTTTGTTGTCTCTTTTCCATTTACGTCATCTCAATTTTTCCAGCTAGAGTGCCATCACTAAAACAAAACGACATTTATCATGTCGATGAGACAGAATTGAGGTCCAATAATTGGTACTTATGAATGAGGAATTGAGATAATTCCACTTATTAATTCTGAGCCTGGAAAAAAAAGAAAAATCTTGAGATTCATTGATTAAGCACGGCTTTAAGATTATTGATTATTTTCTTTTCTCAATGCATTTTTTCGAGTATCTTCAATTTCTGATTTTTTTAAATTATTCTCAGAAGAGGTGAACCGAGTTGAATCATGTTCCTGGAAATATCTCAAAAACTACTGGAGATACGAGAAATTTCATTCATGCAGCTTTTGAAATTCTCCACAAAAGGTGCACCGAAATTTTCCTATCTCGTTTTAATGCCAAGATATTCACAAAAATTGACAAAATTCAGGATTAAAGAGGCGAATTCAAGTGGAATATCTCGAAAACCAAAGAAGATACGTCGTTTTCATCCCGATCCTTTTGTAGAGAATTTCAAGAGCTTCAGAAAGAATTAGGACAAAATCATCTTATCTCACTTAGTATCCGAGATACTTTCCAAACAAAAAAGACAAAAAAAATACTTTTTCTAAATAAATTTTTTGTTTCGATAGTTTTTTTGAGAATATCTCGGAAACTAAGTGAGATAACGAAATTTTCGTACGAACTTTTGAAATTCTTTGAAGAAGTATTTTAAGGCAAAAAGGGCGTATCTCCATTATTGACTGAGATATTCTCAGAAAAACGTAAAAAGAAGAATAGATTTCTAATTTTTTTTTTTCTGTAAAATGGAAATTTCCTTCATTAATTGATGCCAAACGATGATAACAAACCTTATTATCACCACTGCCGAGGAAAACGAGACCTATAGCACCGGCATAAGCCATGAGTGTATCAATAGCCTGTTGTGTCTCCAATAATATCCTAGTTTCATTCATCCAATCTCTGGCAACTGATCTTGGTGCGCCCTTTAATAAATTCATGTATCTCAAGGTCATCTTGAAGTCACCACGATCCAGCCAATATCTGTGATATGGATTTCCAATCGAATTATTCATGAGAAAATTTTCTTTATTTCGGTTTGAAAAGAGAGAGGAAGTTTGATGAGATTTGATTCATGAAGATAAATGATGAGTTACCTGGCACGATTCAATATATCATAGGTATCAAGAGAATTGACGTCGACTGGCTCGTCTGATAGTTCACTCTTTGATATTGGATTTATCGCCTTGATGAGAAGAAAACTCTGCAGATAGCTTAGCAAATAAATTGGAAGGGAGGCACCTTCTTCTGGAACAAGGGCAAGACGTCTCGCCATGTGTTCCACCTGAAAATTCATCGTTATAGTTAAGGATGTTGTACCGGTATTTTATCAATATTTAAAAATGTACGAATTCAATGAAATTTTTTTCCAAGGTTCTCCAATTCATAAAAAAACCGTATGCAAAATTTTGGATTTTTTTCATACCTGGTTCAAAAGTTATAAATTTTTTAAAAACCATTGTTTAACATGTGTTCTTGTGGGAAATTCACAAAAGTTCAAGAAAATTTTCGAAAAATTCTTCAAATTGGATGAAACTTCGGATATAGGTGAGAAATAATCCTCCGCATAAACGCTACATTTTTAGACGACGATTGGGTCAATAATTGGCATTAAAATTAATAAAAATGATTTAAAAATTGTCAATCGCACGTAAGTGCTGCCAACTTGTGTCGCCAGAATTTTCTAGAATGCAACGCTTTTTTCAAAATAATTCTCAAACTAATTAAATAAAGAATAAAAAAAATGTCCATGAGATGTAATGATAATAATATAATATTTGAACACCCGTAGCATTCCATAATTCCCTGAAAATAATTTTAATGAGGAATTTGAAAACTCATTTTTTCATGTTCAGGGATTGGAACACTGACGAAATCACTGCCCCTCAGCTATCATGCCACACAGCCCCCGCTAATCCTGTTTTTGTTAAGAACTTTGAGAGCTATAAAAAAAATCTCTAAAATTTTCGCTATCTCGCTTAGTTTATAAGATATTTCCCAAAAATCCCTGGGACACTATAAATGTACTTTTAAGGTAGTATCCCAGCTAACTCGAGTACAGTTAATCCCTTATTTTTTTGATGCCATATCAGAGATATTTTTTTACACTTTTCTGAATTTTTTCATAATTTTTGTTCGTGTAGTTTATGAGATATGAATTATTAAAGTTACTGAAAACAGCGGTGGTGGGGATGAAACGCCCTAAATTGGACAGAAATAACGAGATTACTAAAAAAACCACAGGGCTGACCTATTATTTAAAAACAATTGGCGAAGAGAACAGCATTTTAACTAAATAATAGAAGAAAAAAATATAAAATTCTCCGTATAGTTATTGAAAAATTTTAATTAGAAGGTAGTCGTAACTATTTGCATCTCTCGATTTCATGCATGTGATAGGAAATTAGTAATGTAAAAAAAAATCGAGAAACAAAAAAAATTTATATTTACAAGCTAAAGATTTGACTTTTGAATAGTTTAATCACTTCTTCGGGTAGATTAAAGCACGTTTTCTAGAATTATCAGCAATTAATTGAAAATTCACCTGCAAATCTCCATTTTTGTCTGTTTTATCGATAGTTTTCTGGGATACTACCTTAATTTAATGATTCGGAGGTGAAACGCTCTTGAAAAAATATCTCAAAAACTAAACGAGATAGAGAAATTTTTGTAGAAACCTTTTTTTATACTCTTGAAATTCTTTACAAAAAAAAGTCTGGTTTTTCCGTTCAATTTCTGAGATATCCTTCTAAATCCTTTTACCTCCGCCTTTTAATTTTAATTTAACTCAAATACCTTCAAGAATCTTTCCCTGAGCGTATCCTCAGGGAAAACTCCACGTTTTGCTGCTTCCTCTGGTATTCCAGCGAGTGTTGCCTTCACAAGTGCATCATCCTTGGCTAAAACAGAAAAATAAAATGAGGTAATCCCTTGAAATATTCCCCTAAAGAGACCAACAACAATTTATTCTGAAAATCTTGACTTAATCGGATTTTCTCTTTCATCCTTCATCATTATTTCATGATAGGAATCTCGAGAAATTCACCGCAGTTCTCGAGGATAAATTGACGTTGATGAATGGGATATTGATAGAGATTCATTTTTTTTTACTGACGTGCTACTTTGGAAACGGCTTTAATCTCGGCCTCGAGGGGCCTCACGTGTACATCACTGGATCCACCAGTTGGTGCTGCTCTTATGGCTCTCTCCAGGGCCTGACAAGCTGCCCAAAGCATTTGGGCTTCACATGCGCCTTTTTCCTCGGTCAGACGAACTGAAAAAGAGTAAATTTAGATTTTTTTTCATATTTTAAATTATAAAAATTGCTTATAATCAATGAAAATATTTGAGATAGGCCTCTTCTTATTTCATTGAGAAACTGAGAAAATTTCCTATAGAATACATGTGTCGAAATTAATTTTTTTCTAATTATTAGAAAATTAGATTTTTTTTTTAAATCGAAAAATTTCATATTTTTGGGGAGATTTCCGATTCCATTGGTAGTAGCGACTTTCAAATGGAAGATGAGATCATTTGCCATCAATTTAAGAGGCATTGAAAGAAAAAATATCTATTTTTGAAAATTCTATGATTAGTATGAGTGTGTATATTGTATGTTAATACTCATGTAAATAATTTATGTCACAAAATGAGCAACCTAATTTTAAATAACTAAAACTGTCTAAGATTTCTGTATCATGGTTATATTTTGACCCTATTGTTGGCTTCGGCTGTTGGGTCTTGAAATGGATAAATAAATTTAAAAAAAAAAAGTCTCATTTTATGAACTGATTTTCATAAAATAAAGATATTTTCGAAAAGATAAAATAAAATTCAGGAAAATGAAATTTTACACATGTTTTCCAGCTCAAATTTTCTCAGCTCTTCAATGGGATTATCGAAAAAATTCCATCTCGAACCAATTCATAGAAATCCTGACTTTCCTCTGAAAAAAATACTCACGTTTTAATGCTTCGTCAAGTCCTCGTAATCTTCCAACAATAACTGCCAATTGTGTCTTGTATTTCGTTGATTCTGCCTCAGCTTGTTCACTAACAGCACGATTAATCATCCTTTCTGCCTCTTTCTCCTTAATTTCAATAGCTTCTTTCAAATGATCTGCATTAACTTGGCCCTGCAGTTTCAGCTGTTTTCGCATCTCTTCTTCGAAGGTCTTCTTCTCCCCCAGCAGCTAATAAATTAAAAAAGAACAAAAAAATTAGAAAATCACGAAATTGACTATTTTCTCCATTTTAATTGAGTTATAAAACAGGATTCCTCGATATTCCGCTCTTTTCTTTACAAATATCTCGAGAAATAGTGGAGATACGCCGTCTGCACCTTAATCCTTTTCTGTAGCGAAATCTAAGAGCTATGAAACAAGAACTAGGTAAAATCACCCTATCTCGCTTAGTTTCCGAGAATTCCTAAAAAAACTAATGACAAAACCAGAAAAGTTGTTCTAAATGATCTTTTTCAATCGTTCTTCGCAAATATCTTGGAAATTAAGCGAGATAGAACTTCTCTTTTCGAAATTCTCTACAGAAATGATCTCGGGCGAAAAAAGGCGTATCTCCATTATTTTCCGAGATATTCTCAAAAGACAGTAGAAAAAACATTATCTGCAATAAGTTCATTTTTTTTCAGGGCACCTTCTTCTCGAATTCCTCTTCAAGAATCCGCTTCTCTTTATTTACTTCACGACAAACGAGTTCGTTAAGTTTCTCCTCTGATGCTAAATCACCAGTAGATTTCAGTACCGCCTTTAATCTCGAACTGTCAACAGTCTAAAAAAAAAAAGAAATTCGTTAAAAAAATGAATTTAATCGATTTTTGATGCTCCAAAAATTCCTAAAACGATTGAAAAACATTCGACATGTATTTTAATTTACCTCCAACTTTTCCAACTCTTTCTGGAGATAATTGACCCTGTTGTACATGTGAAGAACAAAGAGATCGAGAGCTTCCTCATTAATACTGAAATTTTTATCATGAATATTAATTCCTGGGAATAATATTTGTAGTTCCTCGTTGAAATGTTCTCGTGCATTTTTCACTTTATTCCAGTATCTCTCGGTTATATTTGCGGAACGTTCTTCCTCCTCGTATTTAACTCTTGCCACATCAACATCGTCAATGATTTTTTTAACGTTTCTACGTGCTGCTGATTTCATAACTGCTGGTGCCTCCAATTGCTGATCATCAATCAGGTTTGATAGGCGTTTTAATGATTGTATAGCTGCTGATGCACTGTCTTCAGCCTGTTGAATCGCACGTTTTCTCTTATCTGTTGCTTCTTTTAATCTGAAACAATTTTATCAAGAAAAGAAGAAAAAAAATATCAAGAAGTGGTCAATGAAAGGCATTTGGAAACTATGGGAAATAGAGAAATTTTTGTAGAGATCTTTTTTGTAGAAAATTTCAAGAGCTACAAAAAAGGGTTCCACAAAATTTTCGCTATTTCGCTTAGTTTCCGAGTTATTAAAAGAAAACTGTTTCTATAAAGTTTTAGAATGATGAGGATCATTAGAAAATCGTGGATATCTTTGTAGCGAGTGGATTTAGAAGAAAATGTCAGGAGATCTATTTGTAGAAAATTTCAACAGCTACAGAAAAGGTGTCTTGACATTTTTTGATGAAGTTCACTGTTTATGAGATATTTTCGAAACAAACTAAACTCCGAAAAATGAATTTAAGTAATTTTTCTTAAATAATGTTTTTTTTTTATTACCTCTGCCAAACTGGTGATGCAATATTAGCTGGAGCACCACTTCCACTCTCTACTACTTTGACAACATTGTTATTGTAGTCGTGAATAGCTTTGGTAGCATCCTGATAGGCAGTGATTGCTTTTGTAGCTGCTTCTCCACAAAATGCCTCGAGTTCTACGAGATTATTCGGCTTCAGTTCATCAGGAACTATTTTCTTAGGTGCTGGTTTGTCTACAACTGTAGGAAAAAAAAGGCATTCTCAAAATTTGTTCGTGAGAAAGTCGTTTCCGAATAATTAGATGGATAAATGATTTTTTAAAAATGATTTTAAACACTTTTACCTACCGACTTCAATTTTTTCTCCTTTATCTTTGCTCTGGCGTATTTCAGCAAATGGTTCATTAATTGCCGGTGGTTTAGTCACCGTTAATGGCTCGAACGATGGTTTTGGAGCTGTGTTAGTTATTTAGCATTGATTATTCAACAATAGAATTAATTAATTACTTTTTTCACTAATTATTTGATTCTAATATCTTAAAAAAACAACAATTATGTAAATCGTAGGAAAAAGTGAGAGAAAATGCGGATTCTGATGAAATGGCTTGAGATTGGATTTCTTAGATGATTCCATTGAAAAGCTGAGAAAATTCCCATTGGAAAACATGTGCCAGAATTATTATTTGTTTATTTTTTGAAAATTTTACTTTTTTTTCAATTTTTCCCTAAAAAAAATTAAATTCGCAGAAAATTATCGAAAATAATTCTTTTCTACATGTTTTCCAACGCAAATTTTCTCAGCTTTTCAATGGAATCATCAGAAAAATTCTGCCTCGAATATTTCCACTGATTCCTACCGATTTTCACGATAAAAAGCTTTTCCTACGATTTTTCGTTTGAATCGTTATCCATAATAATGAGGAATAAGGACAAGGATAATGGGCTTACGTGTGTAATTATCACGATTAGAAAAATCAATTTCCCTCAATTTCTGACCTTTTCTGTCTTCTTTCTTGGCCTCTTTCTTCTCATCCTCATTACCAAAAACTCCACCAATAATACTGAAACCATAATAAAATATTTCACTAAATTATTTTTATCTTTTTGGATCATGGGACGTTGAAAAAAATTAATTTAACAAATTAAATTAAATTAATCTTTTCCAACCTTCCATGATCCAAAAAGATAAGAATAATTCTACATGGAAATGAGAAACATAATTGATTGAATTATTTTATTTTCACGATATATTTCGGAAACTAAGCGAAATAGAGCAATATTGCTAGAAACTGTTTTTTTTGTAGAGAATTTCGAGAGCTACAAAAAAGGTATTTACGAAAAACCATTTCCTCCATCTCGCTTTGTTTCCGGAATATTCAGCAAAAGCCTGAAAAAATCGTTAATCTCTTAATTAATTAATAGAAAAAATTGAAAAAGTCTCCCGAATTTTCTGCAGATTATTAATAACAACAGGCGCATAGTTCTGAAGGATTATAGATGTAATTGATAATCACCTCTGCTTCAAATTCCCAAAGAATTCGATAATTTGATGAATATACGATTCCTCCTCTTGAAAAATAACTTTAATCGTTTTATCACTTCCTGGCATCCACTCTTCCAATTTTGCCCTCACATCTGGATTGTTTTTAGCAAGTGCAAAAATACCAATTGTACCGAGAGTGATTGTACCCAATAAAATAATCCCCTTTCCACCAGATTTTTCCCTGCAAATCAAAAAAAGGGATTTAATTTAGAAAAAATGAATTTTTTTTTTGATAATTTGAGGAAATATTTACTTTCGTGGAGGCTCCGAGGAATATCTCACCCTCTGATGTGCCACGAGTACTCTGACGTCATTCTGTCCTCTAAAATCATAATTATGAGGGATTAATAGTTCATTTTAAAGAAATAAAATGAATTTTCCAACTATTTCTACCGGTTTTTATGGAATATCTTGGAAATCGTTAGGTTTAGAAGAATTTATCAAGAGATCTTTGTTTCACAGAATTCAATTTTCTACAAAAACGGTCTCTTAACATTTCTCGATAAACCTACTCGTTTCCGAGATATTTAGAAAAGAGTCCAAAGAAAAATTTACTCATCTCCTTTTTCGGTTTTAATTAATAACGAAATTAATTAATTAAATTGAAAAATATCAATTTACTTGAATTCGAGGCTTGTCCATGGTTGAAGCTCCCGGAACTTGTGACTCGAGTAGAGCCTGGTGTATCCATATTTTTTAAACTGTAAATTCAAATTCAAATTTAGAAAAATCATTAGTAAAAAGGTGAAAACAGGATTTCGCAATTTTCCTGCTCTTTTTTTGAAAATATCACAAAAATTAAGGGAGATAGGAAAATTTTGACCGAGTCCTTTTATGTAGAAAATTCCAAGAGCTACAAAAAAGAATTCCGCTAAAATCATCCTATCTCGTTTAGTTTCTCAGATATTTTTGAAAAACGAAAAAGATTTCAGTAGTGAAGAAATAAAACTCGTATTTTATCATTAGTTCTTTCATAATATCTCGGAAACTAAGCGAGATACAGCGATTCTACATCAATCCTGGTTTGTAGTGAATTTCAAGAGCTATAAAACGTTTTTCGGACGAAAAGAGCCTATCTCCCTTAAATTCTAAGATATTATCAAAAAACGAGGGAAAAATATTATTTTACCCTTTTACCTTAATATTATTAAATTATTAAATTTTTTAAATATTGTTTTACCCTTTTATTATATTATTTTACCCTTTTACCTCTTCTTTAGTGAATCAATTTCCATTTCCTAAAAATTATGTAAGACCAACAAAGTCACTTCAAAACGTCATTCCACCACAATAACCCTTTCTCCAAATCCCCTACATTTTTTTTAACCCCAAAAAAAACCCTTGACTCAGTCTCAAAGCTTCTTTAATCCCGACAATAAACATTGAATGACTTTTAATCAACTCGTGACAGAAAATAGAATTTTTTTGCACTTCTTTGAAGCCTTTCAAATTTTCATAACTCAATAATTCTCAAAAATTCAATGAAATGAATGAAATAAATAACTTTTGAGATAATTGATAGAATTGAATTATCTTAAATTTAATTAAATTTAAATTTAAATTTAAATATTTAAATCACTCACTTTTATTATCCGATCGTGTGGGTTTGACGAAAATTTAATGCCAATTCGAAACATGCTGTCGGCCGTTCGAGGCGGCAGGGGCAAACGGCCGCAGAGGTTAAAATACAGAGATTTTTTTTTTATTATTCAATATATTTAAGAAAAAAAAAATTATTGAAGAGAGGAATAATGGGGAAACTGAACTGAAAACAGCTGATTCGTTCCAGTTTCTGTGTTCCACTGGTTTTTTTTTTTTTTTTTTTTTGAAAGTGCGCATGCGTGCGCGCGCTTTTCTCCGGTGTCTTCTGCTCCGAAGACTCGGAAGAAAAATAATTCAATTTTTTTTTAAATAAATTGGAGAATAAGTTATGTTTTCGAGGATTTTTGGAGCTGCACTTCGAGGTAATTGAATTTTTAATCAATTGAGATGGTGTTTTCTTTTGCTTTTTTTTTGTGGGGACAATCGGGGATTTATGGCAAGTGAGGTTAGAGTTTGGTGGATTTTTAAGGTTGTATATCTCGGGGAATTCGAGTACAGTTAACCCTTATTTTTTTAGTGTCGTATCAAAGATGATATTTTTTTACACTTTCTGAATTTTCTCATAATTTTTATTCGTGTAGTTTATGAGATATGAATTATCAAAGTTACTGAAAATAGCGGTGGTGGGGATGAAACGCCCTAAATCGAACAGAAATAACGAAATTCCTAAAAAACCACAGGGTTGACCCATTATTTAAAAACAATTGGCGAAGAGAACAGCATTTTAACTAAATAATAGAAGAAAAAAATATTTAATTCACCGTATAGTTGTTGAGAAATTTTAATTAGAAGATAACCGTAATTATTTGCCTCTCTCTCTATCTCATGCATGTGATAGGAGATTAGTAATGTAAAGAAAATTCGAGAAACAAAAAAAATTTATATTCACAAGCTGAAGATATGACTTTTGAATAGTTTAATTACTTTATCGGGTAAATTAAAGCACTTTTGGCAGAATTATCAGCAATTAATCAGAAACTAACCTACAAATTCTCGTTTTCTCTGTTTTATCGACCTTACTCTTGGATAATACCTTAATGGAATTGTTCTTTTTTTTTTGAATAGGTGTTAGGGGACCTGCAGCTTCAAAGGCTCTGAAAGTCCAGAATAATGGAGGTCTTCTGGAGCAAAGTGTTGTTCAGGGGTTCAAGCCTGATTTTAGGAGCAATCGCAGCATCTGCTCGATGATTTTAGCGAGAGGCATTCAGGAGAATGTTCAGAAGTCATTGATAGCTCCTGCTGGAACCTTGTTGAGGTGATGAATCAGAAAAAAGACGAAAAAAAAAAATTTGCTATTGGTTTTTTAAAAAATATCTCAGAAACTGAACGAGATAGAGCAATTTCATTCCAATCCTACTTTGTAGCTCTTCAAATTCTCTGCAAAAAATGTTTCTACAAAAATTTCGCTATCTTACTTAGTTTTCGAGAAATTTCTAAAAAAATATCCCTAGATTGGTGAAAAAAAATCTTATCATAAATGGATTTATCTCATCATCAATTTTTTGAGAACATCTTGGAAACTAAGAAAGATAAAGCGATTTTACTTGAATTCTTTTCAAGGACTTGGAATATTTCCAAAAAATAACTCGATACATGCTCACTAAATTTAAAGAAGAAACTTTCAATAACGTAATTTCACCCACAGAAAAACAAATGAAGCAAATGTTCTCAAGGGATATGTACCAGTTCGTACAGCTATCAAGTACTCAATGTCAAAGGGAAAGCGACAGACTGTGAAGGCAGTGTTAAAAAGATTCTACAGGCTCAACTGGTGAAGAAATTCAATTTAATTAAATTAATTTACATAAAATATTGAAATTGAATTATTCTGTGAATTTCTCAATTTTTCATTGATCCAGGGGCATTTGGATTAGAACAAAAGCAGGGAGACACAAGAGGCGGTGGAGAAAACGTGGATCCAATGCCAGACGTTCACGCCAACACGTCTTCTGCAATGCGACTCAGTCATGGCTTCTTGATAAAATGGTATCGCCCTATTGGAGAAAGCCAAAGTATTGGGTCGATGACCCGTACAATCCGTATCATACCCGCGAGGAGTACTGGAAGTCTAGGACAAAACCAATTGAATGGGATTAAATGTTGCTCGAGGTTTTCATCAGAATTATAAATAATAATAATCATAATGATAATAAGAATAATAATAAAAATGTTGGAAATATTTCATCTTCAGGATTTTTCATTTTTTGGGTTCCTGCATTTTTCTTCGAATCCATTGGCCTGATCCGTTGATTAGTACAGGTAATAGAGGATTTTGCTTTGCACTAAATTACAAAAGTTATTTTTTTTTAGATAGGTTCAGTATGACGGACTGAATGTAAATCCACAAAATGTTGACAAATTAGGAGGTGCCGTCATTTTGCGGAATATCACTCACCATTTACGACTGATGAGACTTACTATACTAGCATTTGATTGTTTAAACAATGATTAGAAGAGATATCGGTCAAAGAGTCAATAAACAAATAGCAATAATCTTACTGAAGTACTGAAATACGTCATACTGGACCTGTGTAAAAAAAAAAAATTACTTCTGTAATTTAGTTCATTATGGACAAGAGTAACAGGCTCCTCTATTACCTGTACTAGATTGTATGTTAGTAGAAGAGGAAAAATGTATATATGAAATGGAAAAATAATTAATTTTGTAGTGAAGTGGTGATAAGCCAGTGTTGTTTGGAGAATATCTCGGACACTAAAGGATAGAGCCACAATTTCGTAGAGATCTTCTCTTGTAGAGAATTTTTTAAGAGATACGAAGAAGGATTCCAACAAAATCGCTTTAGTTTTCGAGATATTTGCGAAAGAATAATGAAATAAAAAAATTATTTAGAATGATCCAAAATTTTCAAAAAATTCGGTTTTGAGGAATATCTCAGAAATTGATGGAGATACGCCCTTTTTGGCCTAATCTACTTTTATAGCTATGATATTCAGGAAAAAAGGACGTATCTCCATTAATTTCTGAGATATTTTAGAAAAGAGGAAAAAATAAAAAAGTGACTTAGAATAAATAGATTCTTAGAACAATTCTTTTTTTCAAATATTTTGGAAACTAAGTAAGATAGGGCGATTTTACCTGAATCCTTTTTTTTAGGAGAATTTCAAGAGCTACGAAAAAGGATTAGGCACGATCGCCCTATCTCGCTTATTCCCAAGATATTCTCGAAAAGTGACGAAAAAAACTATCACTTTTTTTTTAAGGTATTCCATTAAAATTTACGAAAAAATTCGGGAAATCCCCTCCAGCAATCTAGGGAATTATCTAGTTCCATGGAAAATCCTCTAGTTCCAGTTTGTGACGATTCCTCCTCCTGCAGAGAGACATTTCTCCAGAATTTCTTGAAAATTTTCATTTATTGGTGATGTGTGGATGAATTTTAATTATAAACATCACTCGGAATACTAAATAATGTGAGTAAAGCTTCAATATCATGAGATGATATCAATCAAATGCATAATTGTTTAATTGAATTTCAAAAAAAGTGTCATAACCTCAGTAATTTTTCACTGAAGAAAAATCGATTCATCTTTTTGATCCTTTTCAAGAAGATATCTCGAAAACTAAGCGAGATACCGAAATTTTCATAGAAATATCATTTGTAGCCCTCAAGATTCTCTACAAAAAAGGATTCTGGGAAAATTACACTATCTCGCTTATTTTCCGAGATATTCATCAATAATAAATTGTAAAAAAGTGGAATTATAATTTTCTCCTTCTTCAGCGTTCAATGAATGCTGATAGTTGATGAACTCGGTGATTTTTTCGAAATTCTTTGAATCTCATTGGAAAGCCAGGGAAATTCTACCCCGAAATATACTATAATGCAACTAATTTTGGCGCCATAGTTTCCGAGTTATTTGGAAAAAAATATTAAAATTATAAACTGCTGATAAAAAAAAATTTCACTCATCAAGTAATAGCGTTTTTCATGTACTATTACCCTATACAGTATCTCACTCGTCGAATCACTCATCAAGCCAATTATATCATAACATCAAGCTATATAGGGGAAGGTGGGGTAAAATAGACACAAGGGGTAAAACGGGCACGAGTTGATTTTAGTATTTTATACTATGAAATTTACTCGAAATGGATCGAAATATTGGAGATAGGTTTTTTCTGATGATTCCATTGAAAAGATGAGGAAATTTCCTATGAAAATCATAGGTCAGGAATTATCTTTTGGAATTTTTCAAAAATTTCATTTCTTGCGCAAGATTTGAAGGTGAAACTCTTCTGTTTTTGAAAAATTTCAGGTTTTCAAAAATATCTCTGATTCTATTGATCGTAGCGACCTGGGGTTGATCTTAAATGAAAGGTAAGCTTATTTCCCATTGATTTATGGCATTTAGAAAGAAAAATATGAATTTTTTCAAGTCCTCGTGGGGCGAAAACTGATTTTTCAGAAAATGACCTATAAATATTTGAAAAATTGATTTTAAAAAAATTTGAACCAGATAGATCGATGAAAAATGAGCTCACCTTTCATTTGAGATCAGCCCCAAATCGCTATGACTAACAGAACCAGAAATATCGCCGAAAAAGTGAATTTTTTCGATTTTCAAAAGTGAAACCTCTTCAAAATTTGGCCAATAAAGCAAATTCCTCCAAAAATTGAAAAAAGAAATTGTCACATATTTTCCGCCCAAAATTTCCTCAGCTTTACAATGTAATCATTAGGAAATTTCTATCTCAAACTATTCAATTGGAGTGTCCATTTTGCCCCACCTTCCCTTATGTAAAAGCCCCTGGGCTGGACCTATATCCTCGTAAATCTTCTGTTTTTTCATTGCTCAATTGTTCATTGTTAGCTTGTTGTAATGTATAATCCCCAGGTTTCCAATGGAATCATGAAATTTCCAAATTCCATCGATTTCATCATAATTTACTGTTTAATTATTTTTTTAGAATTATGGAGGTCATAGCATCAGAGGCAAATTCCATAAGTTCATCAAAAACCGAAGAAAGTAAAGTGCGGAATGATTTCATTGAAATTTCATCAAACTGGAGTGTCGCAGGGGGCAAAGAATTACGAAATACAGTTACTACAGTACTTCAGAAGGATTTTTCGGGGAGGTAACACTGGTAATCATCTCCCCAGTTTCTCAAAACTTCAATTAATTACACAATTATAAGAGAAAATTATTTCAAATTATTAAATAGCATGGCCCTGGATGACATTGCTGATGCCAATACAAGTCTAGAAATCCAATCGATCTGTGAGAATGAATCGTGTACAGTGGATATTAAATTGAAGAATGGACAGAAAATTGTGAGAATGGGAATTTCATCAGAGGCTTCGATTTTAGAAATTTTCAAACAATTTGGAGAATACGCTACTACTGTTTTTTCAGAGTTCATTGATGAATTCGAGGGATGCACTGTTTATTTGGGTGGTGTTGTATTTGATAAACCCACACCTGAAACTAGTATTAAGGTAATTTTATAATTAAATTTAATAGAGATTTTGAATAAAAGAGGATGATTATTTTTGTGATCATTTTTTCTTGAATATCTCGGCAACTAGTGATGGGCGATCTCCGAAAAAAGAATCAATTCTCGAACAATTTCGATTCAAACAATTTTTTGAGAATCGATTTTTTCAACTAAAAAAATTAAAAATTAGGGGAATAATAAAAAGAACACATTTTTATTAGTTCAGTTTTATCATCGTTTTTTTCTTAACTCATTCTCATTATTGATAATAAATACATGATTGTTAATTTAATTGTTTTCAAAAATTATTTTTAACTCAATTTATCCGGTAACATGGTGTGAAGTAAATTCTTAAAAAATCTTCTCATCGAAAGTGACCAGAATTGAAAAGAAAAAAAAATATTATCAGAACTACTTGGATATCCTCAAGTTTTCAATTTTATTCCATAAATTACTTGAGGTTTTCCTCATCATTCAATAATAATTTTGATCTTAAAAGACTGTATTTTATTATTGTTGTTTTAAAAAAACTCGATACGATTCTATTAAAAAAATGAAACGAAGAATCGATTAATCGAGTTTTTAAAAATCACCCAAAAAGATCGATTTTCAGAAAAAAAAGAATCGATCTCACAAGATCGATTAAATATCGCCCATCACTATTGGCAACTAAGCGAGATAGGGCAATTTTAACTTGAGGTTTTTTTTTTACAGAGAATTTCAAGAGTGACGAAAGTGCATTCGGGCAGAATCGCTCTATCTTGCTTGGGTTTCGAAATATTTACAAAAAACTGAAGAAAAAAAATTAGTAGTCGAGACAAAAAGACAAATATTCTTTCTTCATTCGTTTTTTAAGAATATGTCGGATACTAAGCGGAATAGAGCGATTTTATCATAACATTTTCATGGAAGAAAATCTCAAGAGCTATAAAAAAGACTTCAGGTAAAATTGCGTTATCTCGCTTAGTTTCCGAGATATTCCTCAAAAAATCCTTGGAATAAGAAGAATTTCTTCTGTTTCTTGGAAATAGTTTGGAAATTGAGCGAGATAGGGCAATTTTGTCTGAATCCTTTTTTCGCAGAGATTTTCAAGAGTTACAAAAAAACATCAGGCAAAAAACGGCCTATCTTCATTAGTTTTCGAGATATTCTTCAAGGAAGAATTGTAAAAAATGACATTTTCTTATTTTCTCCTGAATTCAGTTGGTTTTCGAACAACATCTCAAAATCTGAGAAAGATACAGAAATTTTTATAGAAACCTTTCTTGTGGAGCGGAATTAGAGCTCCAAAACTGTTTACACGAAAATCTCTCTATCCTTTTTAGACTCTGAGATATTTCCCAAAAACAACAAAATCGATTTCCATACCTGAATTTTCTATTAAAATTAAAGAATTTTCTCTTTTTTTTCCAGTTCACGAGAGTCAATAATGAACGTGCTTCAATGTACCTATACGGGATACGTTTAGTCCTGGAGGATTTGAGTCCCCCAGAAGAAAAATCACCAGAGCAATTGGATTTTAATATCATCAGTGATTTCCTAAAATTGGCAAATATTTCTAAAAGAAAAGAATTCACTGAGAATTCCTCGCTTAATCTTCCAAAGTCACTACCACTCATTCTCAGAGACTCTGGAATGGCCGAGTATTTCAAAAAAATTGGAGAAATCCCTGAAGACGGCAGAAAATTGTCGAATGATATTGAAACTTCGAGTAGAAATGCTTCAAAAAATAATAACGTTTCGCCAGAAGAAAATTCAAATTGTGCTCTGAAGAGTGTTGATGGAAATTTAATAAATCCTCATTTATTGATTCTCGAAGAATCGATTGATGCAAAATTACGAGAAATGGAGACAAGACTGATGGAGAGAATCGATCAAGTTGAAAAAAATACGAACAGTATTTTGAATGAAATTTTAAAGAAATTAGATTCATTGAAGAAATAAATGGGAAATTGCCATAAGTCTGAATAAAAGTGGAGATAAGCCCTTTTTGCCCTGAAATATTTGTGTAGAGAATTGCAAGAGCTGCAAAAAAAAGAACAAGGGTAGAATCGCGTTATCTCGCATAGTTTCCAGTGAGGTATTCTTTAAAAAAAAATTTAAAACAGAGTCTTGGATGAATTTTTGATGAAATTGGATTGCCTGAAAAGAATTAAATGGGAAATTAATGATTTTTTCGTAATGATACGTGATAGTTATTGAAAAATAGTACAAATTCAATATAAAAATACCTTAAAAAATAGCAGCATTACTTTCTTTCATTCTCATTTAACTTCAAAGTTTGAACTTAATCTCAATGTTTTTTCAAAAATTCTTTTCCTTTTCTATAATATTTTTTTTACACTAACTTAAATATAATTAAATAATGTAAATTCATTACGATGTTTTTTTTTGTTGGATTATCAATTTTATCGTTAGGCAAATTTTCAATCTTGTTCCATTATTCAATTGATTTGCAAGGTTTGGTGAACAAATAAATTATTATAACATTTTTCGTAAAATCTGAGGCAGAGGTTTTTCGTGCAAAAATTGGCATATTCAATTATGACAGAATTTTTAATCGGTGATGAATAAAACATCAGAGCCCCTTCAGAAACCAAAATTATGTGCGGAAGATTTGGAAAGACTTGTTGATCATCTCAGCTTAAAAAAAATGAAGAAGAGCCCATGTATGCAATATCCGAGTGAGAAAAATCACTGGAGAGCAGAGAAATTGGAGATGACAACGAATTCTTCCGTTGTGGTGAAATAAATCAGTGGAAGAATGAAATGCAATTGAAAATTATTAAAAAATTTGAATTGCGAGTAATTTAATGTCACTGATAATTCAGGAAAAAATGAGTGAAATAAAGTAAAATTTAACTGAAGTTCAAGTTTTTTTTATGTTATTACAGAATATTTCATTCCAGTTCATAACAATACTCCGTTTATATTCCATTAATATACATATCGAGGGTTTAAAAGCAGAAGGTCGTATTGGACAAAAATCGATCCGCGTCCTGAAAAAGGGCATAAGGTCGTACGTCCAACTGTTTTTCAATTTTTTTTTCGGTTTCTCCACGATTTGAGAGGTTTACAGTCGCGGACAACCACTTTTATCGTAATTTGGCGGATACAACCTTCTGCCTGAAAATAAGAGAAAAAAAAATTATGAAAAAGAAAAAAAAAATGTAGGGAATGAATAGAGAAAGTCGTGCCTACAAGAATTCTTTCCCTGAGAATACTTTTTTCCTGAGAATTTCATGGATATACGACCTTTTGCATTTAGGAGAAAAAAAAATTGAGCTAAAATTTTTAAAAAATTCTAATAATTCAAGGAAAAAAGGATGAAGTTTTCTGAAACCACTGGATTTTTGTACTCCGGTCGTAATTAATTTATAATCTGGCATGAAATTCATAGAGATATCTCGAAACTGGTTCATTTTACAAAGAAAACTACGGAGATATCTTCTCTTCCAAATTCAATTTCCTAACTTTTTTATCCCAAACTTTTTTTGCTCTCATCAATATTTTTCGAGTTATTGCGTTCGAACGCCAAGAGCTCTCTTTTTTCATATTTTTTCGCGAGCGACTAGAAAGTTATCCAAACCGCACACGGAAAAAAAAAAAAAATAGGAGATTCTCTCTGTTGAAACGCAAAAACTCGAAAAATATTGATGTGAGAAGAAAAAGTTTGGATTAAAAAAAAGGGAAATTCAATTTGGAAGGAAAAATGTCTCTGGGAGAAGGTGGGGTAAAATGGACACAAGGGGTAGAATGGACACGGGCTGGTTTTGGTATTTTATACTATAAAATTTACTCGAAATAGATGTAAATATTGGAGATCGATTGTTTCTGATGATTCCATTGGAAAGCTGAGGAAATTTCACATGAAAATCATATGTAAGAAGTTATTATTTTTAATTTTTCAAAAATTGCATTTTTTTGGTCAAGATTTGAAGATAAAAGCCTTCTGTTGTTGAAAAACTTCAGGTTTTCAGGAATATCTCTGGTTCTATTCATCGGGGCGACCTGAGGCAGTTCTTGAATGAAAGATGAGCTCATTTCCCATGGATTCGTGTGGTTGAAAAACAAAATTATCAATTTTTCAAAAACTTATAGGGCAAAAACTGATTTTCAGAGAATGACCAATAAGTATTCGAAGAATTGATTTTAAAAAATTTTGAACCACATAAATCGATGGGAAATGAGCTCACCTTTCATTTGAGATCAACCCCAAATCGGTGCGATTAACAGAACCGGAGATATCACCAAGAAGGGAATTTTTTCGATTTTTAGAAGAGAAACCCCTTCAAAACTTGGCCAAAAATGTAAATTTTCCCTAAAATTGAGAAAAAAAAAATTTTGACACGTGTTTTCCGCCTAAAATTTTCTCAGCATTTCAATGCAATTATTTGATACTCCTCTAAAGGCAGAAGGTCGTATGTGTAGGACATACGACCTTCTGCCGGAGAAAGGTCCATTTCGGCCCATACGACCCTCTGCTTTTAGACACTCGATATTGTTCCTCTAATCTCTGCTACAACTTTGATCGGTCGGGTAGAAAAAATGGCTAAACCGATTGACTTGAAATTTTCCAGGGTGTTTGGGCATACATTCAGCTAGAAAAAAACCCAAAGACAGTAGCAGTGCTCCGAAAAATGACTAAGTTTAGGTAGACTTACGAGAACAGTGAAAAAACGTGATTTTTTGGTAACTTTTCGAACCAATATTACGTGTGAAATTAATTTTTTTTTCAAATCAAATTCCAAAAACCACTTCTAGAGAATTTATTCAAGCTTGTGAAACCCACCATCCGTTCGCTGTACGATCAGTAGTTCACGAGATATCGATGATCGGAGAGAAAAAGACGAATTTTCATTCAACAGTCAATATCTCAGAGACAAAGGATTGTATGAAGAAAAAAAAAAAAATTGAAGCTAAAGAGTTGGGCTAAATGATCCTTGCATTGGTCAAGTTGCAAAAATTTTTTTTGAGCCCGTAGACCATTTTCAAAAATGAAAAAAATTTTGATTTTTTTTTCTTCGCTTCTTTTCCTCTCTTTGCATCATAGGGAATGGCGAAAAAAAAATTTCCTTGAAAGATTTCAAAACTAGACATTTCAAGCTTCAAAACTATTTGTTTTTTTTATTTCAATCCGATTATTTTTCATAAAGTTACAGTTTTCCAAAAATCACTGAAAAAAATGGAAAAATTTTTTGTTCCTTTAATGTTTTTGAGTAGTGTAGTTTGATAGCTCAAGTAATCTTCAATATACTCATGTGTTGAGCAGTTGAATTTGATGTTTTATGGGCGAAGATAATGAAAATTTATAACAATGTTTTTCATACGATATAATAATTTTATGACTTCTCGAAAAATAAGGAGTTATTTCTAAATCGTGATTTACGTGGAAGGAATTTCGTAAGTTTCCATTATGACGATTATCAGAAGTCCTTGAGACTGAATTTAATCCGTCTCCGTAGATTTATTGGTGATAGCCAGTTAATTCAGTAGTGAAGAGGTAAAACAAAATGGAGCGATTTTTTAAATTGATCTTATTTGGAGAATATCTTGGAAAAAAATCTCCCTTTTTCCCCTAAACTATTTTTGTGGAGTATTTCAAGAGCTCATTGAAGAAAATTTTACAAATCCTGATTAAGGGGTCGTTCCAGTGTGACGACCAAAAAAAGTGCTCATTTTTGTGATTTTTTTTTCTTATAGTTAGAATGCTCTGATCAGGCTGATTTTTTCACCACGAATGAATAGGCTCATGAGAATAAAAATAAAATTTTTTTTACGTTATTTTTATTGACTTTTTACAGATTCCTTAAACGTTGACAGTTAAAAAAAAAAAAAGTGTCTTGATGGTGTGCACGCTAGGAGTTGTAAATCTTATCGGAACCGAATTTTCCAAAAATATTATTACTCATCATTTTTTTCCAGAAACTTCCCATTTTTCTTGAACGAAAAACTATCAAAAAACAGTTTTTGATTTGATTTTTTTGTTCCGACTGCCGCCATTTTTTCAGTTTTGAGAAAGAAAAAAAAAACCTCCATCAGGCGATAGCTCTATCCATGACGATCAATAATCTTTTTGGAAAATTTGTTTCTGACAAGATTTACTACTCCTAGCGTGCACACCATGAAGACACTTTTTTATTTTTTTTATTTCCAACGTTTAAAGAATGGTAAAAAAATAATAAAAATAACGTAAAAAAAATTCTTTCCTATTCTTCATAAGTCTATTCATTCGTGGTAAAAAGATCAGCCTGATCAGAGCATTCTAACTATAAGAAAAAAAAATCGCGAAAATGAGAACCCCTCAATGCTAGATTACGAGGAATGAAGACGAAACTCATGGAGATATTCGATTGAGTTAAAAAAAAACAAGATTTTTTGATGAAATTTTGAACAAATTAAATTCACTGAAGATTTAAATGAAAAATTGACACAAAACTAAATGAAAGATGGAGATACACCCTCTTTGTCCTGAGATATTTTCGTAGAGAATATCAAGAATTGCATAAAACGATCAAGGTCAAATCGCGTTATCTCGCTTAGTTTCCGAGATATTCTCAAAAAAAATCGTGGAAGAGAAAATCTATCTATAAGTCTATTTTTTTGTCATTAGTTTCAGAGGATTGTATCGGAAACTAAGCGAAATAGGGCGATTTTAGCATAAACATTTTTTGTAACTCACGAGGTTCTCAAAATCGCTCTATCCCACCTAGTTTCCAAGATATTCTCAGAATAAGATTTTAAAAACGCAGTTTTGGATGGATTGTTGAATAAATTGTGTTCACTAAAGAATTAAATGAGAAATTAATTATTTTTTTTCTCGTAATAATACGTAATAATTATTGAAAAATGGTACAAATTCAATATAAAGATACATTGAAAAATAATAGCATCATTCTCTTTCAATTCTCATTTCACTTCAAAGTTAGAACTTAATCTCAATGTTTTTTTTTTTAATCTAATTTTTTTTTTCTATAATCATTTTCCTTTAACTAACTTAAATATAATTAAATAATGTAGATCAACTACGATGGAATTTTTTTTGGATTATCAATTTTATCCTCAGGCATATTCTCACTCTCCTCTGGTGGATCCCATGCGTGCAATTGTTTCCTCCAGAGTTTCACCATTCCATCCCAGCCTCTTCTGCTGTATTTCACATGTTTCGGGGGTGTCTTTGGCTGATCTTTAGTCCTCCGTTCCCTGAACATAAATTATAATTCAATTTTATTTTATCATTCAATAAATTTGGAAAATACGGCAAGATAAACTTTTCCAGAATAATTATTATTAAAATTATGTAAAGAGGGATTTTTCAGAATCTTTTAGATAAAAAAATTTTATTTTCCCAATTTTGGTATTTTGTCTACAATTTTTTGAGAATATCTTGGAAACTAAGCGAGATCGGGCGATTTTGCCCTCATGCTTTCCTTTAGAGAATTGTGAGCGCTACTAAAAGGATTAGGACGAAATCGTCTCCTCACCCTTAGTTTCTGAGATATTCTCCAATAATTGATAATAAAGAAAAGGAGAATTCCATTTTTCTTTTTGCTTGTTTTGTGAATATCTCATAAACTAAGCGAGATAGGGCAGTTTCACCTTA
Source organism: Aleiodes leptofemur (assembly GCA_963942555.1). Lineage (NCBI taxonomy): Eukaryota > Metazoa > Arthropoda > Insecta > Hymenoptera > Braconidae > Aleiodes > Aleiodes leptofemur. The sequence continues at coordinate 14,429,583 of OZ012611.1, read as the reverse complement.
ATCCTTTTTTTGTATAGAATTTCAAGAGCTACAACTCACTGATTTTCCAAGATATTTCCCAAAAATTCCCCGAAAAAAATCAATTTTTTCTTCCACAACATCAATATTGCCTAAATAACCCCCTCAAATAAGTGTATTAAACTCAAATTAACCTTGGAACCATTTGTGCGTATCTGTCATATCCAATAGTATTTTTTCCATAATCAATATCCTTTTGCCTGCGTGCCAAAACTCCAGGATCAGTCTCGAACTCAATTCTCTTCTTATCATTGCTAGAAGCTGTGCTATTGCTTGAATCACTGTTTCTCCGATTTCTCGAGTTCCTCTGATCCTCTGGGCTCTCGTCTCTCTGCCTTTTTCTTCCCCCCTCAAAACTCAAAACATCAGATTTCTCCTCAACTTCATTTACCATCTCCGAATTAATTTTAAGCAATTCCTCGGATTTTTCCTCTTTTTTCATTATTTCCGTCCAGTCTTCACCCGTTTTTGTGCAATTTTTCTTCTCCAATTCAGCCATAATTACGATTGGATCTTTGTTAATTTGTAACTGCTTCTTTTCTTTCCAATGCAAAATCAAAAATTACAATAAAATAAACGAGATAACCTTACATTTGCGAAATCCTTTGATAAATGAGTCTATCTGCATTTATTCACGTGAATTTTCAGCAAATTATTATACCTGAATATTCGCCTTTTTTCAAATCTTAGTTAATAATTTTTTTAATCTCTTTATTAAACTTTTTTCGCTCAAACGAAAGGGAAAAAAATTGGAAAATCAAGCTCGCTTTATTTTCCGGCTTTGTTTCGCTTTGTTTGTTGCTGTTCCAGCGTTTTGGCGCCAGTTACACGTGCGCGCGCATCTTATACTACTGCGCGAGACTTCAGAGAAGCGGGAATATTTGAAAAGTAAATTTTAGAGCGAAATCAGACAGTGGAGAGATAATTTTTAAGAAATTCCTCGGAAATTAATGGAATTCGCTTTTTTGGTTCGAATAGATTTTTGTAGAAAAGTTCAGGAACTGCAATAAAGGATCAGGATGAAATCGCGCTATCTCGCTCAGTTTTAAAGCAATCCTCGAAAAAGAATTTTGGGAAAATTGAAAATTTTTCTGCTTTAAGCCTTCACTACCGATTTGTTTATGGTATGTCCCAGGGTACGTCCGATAAAACTGAAAAAACGAGTATTCCTAGGTAAGTTTTTGATGGATAACTGATAATTATGGAAAAAGTGCTTTAATTTACGACGAAAAGTGATTAATTTATTCAAAAGTTATATCTTCAGCTTGTGAATATAATTTTTTTTTGTTTCTCGATTGGTTTTTACATTTCTAATCTCTTATCACATGCATGAGATAGAGAGAGAGGCAAATAGTTACGACTACCTTCTAATTGAAATTTCTCAATAACTATACAGAGAATTGAATATTTTTTCCTTCTATTATTCAGTTAAAATGCTGTTCTTTTCGCCAATTGTTTTTAAATAATGGGTCAACCCTGTGATTTTTTAGTAATTTCGTTATTTGTGTCCAATTGAAGGCGTTTCATCCCCACCACCACTATTTTCAGTAACTTTGATGATTCATATCTCATAAACCACATGGACGAAAATTATGAAAAAATTCCGAAAAATATAAAAAAATCTCATCTTTGGTATATCATCAAGAAAATGTCGGATTAACTGTACTCGAGTTCGTTGAAATACTACATTAAATGAAATAAATAAAAATAATTTTTTCATGTTGCCAGTTGGACATGCGCACGCATCCCGTACTACCACGCGAGGCTCCAGAAAACCGGGAAAATTTAAAAAGCTAATTCTAGGGCGAAATCAGATAGTGGAGAGATTATACGTTTAGTCGTTATAATAACAATAGTATTCGCAAAGTTTTCGGTGACGTGACGACTATTCGGTTCAAAAATCCGCGTGTCTACAGTTTTGTTTCAATGACTTCTGAAATTTCATCACACGTGCACTATTTTTGGGATGAGTTAATTCAAGTGTTGGTAACTAATTATTATTAATCGAGTATTTTACACAGTTAAATTCAATTATTAATTTTTCAAAATTTCATGTATTGAAAAAATTAAGACAGGAGAATTGGAAAAAGGAAGAAGACTCCTTTAACCATGTATTTTTCGAAGGGAATTTTTTTTATTCTATCAATTCTAATGGTTTTTGCTGGTAAGTGAAGAGAATTCAAAGAGAAATCAAATGAATAGTGAAGTGGAGAAGACGATTTTTTTTTGTCACCAGTTTTTTGAGAATGTCTCGGAAGCTATTAATACTCCTCTTTGCCTCATGAAAATACTGTAGTTAATTCCAGTAGCCACAAAATCGCGCTATCTCGTTTCTTTTCCGAGATATTTTCACAAAACGAATGATCAAAAAATGAAATCATCCTAGACAGATTTTTTTCTGAGAATATCTCGGAAACTAAGAGAGATAGCGCGATTTTACTTTAGATTTTTTTGCATAGCTCTTCAAATTCTCGAAAAAAAAGTATTCTGAGATATTCTCAAAGAATAATTGAAACAAAAAATCCATCTTAAACAATTCCATTTTTTATCAGTTTTTGATGGATATCTCGGTAATTAAGCGAGATAGTTCGATAAGCGATTTTGTTCTCATCCTCTCTGTACCTTTTGAAGTTGTCTATAAAAATGTTCTGAGACAAAAAAGGGCGTATCTTCAATAGTTTCCGAGACATCTAGTTTTACTTCTTCAATACTTGATTCATTCAATTTTCCATTAATTTAAAAAAAATCTGTAATTTTCAGCTGCAGATGCGGTTTATTATGGTGACACGGCAGTAGCAGGTTCCTTCAAATATATGGCACGAGTATTGAGTTATTCCTCCGGTAATTCAATATCCTGTGGTGGAACGATTATCAGCAAGAGACACATACTCACAGCTGCTCACTGCATCTCCGAGAGAAAAATTGAGCAAATGGCTGTGATTTCTGGATCAGTTCGGACGGATGATTGGCAATCAGTTGTAATTTCATATGTTAAAAATGTTCATGTGCATCCAAACTACAGTCCTAGGAAGAAACTTTCATGGTTGAAAATTATTCTCTGGTGTTTATTCCATGATTTCATTGGACATCCAGAGGAGAGCGTGGCAACGCAAAATGATATTGGGATTTTAACGGTAATTTCACGACTATTCACGTGGGAAGCACGTGAATTGATAATGATCAACTCAGAGTTTCATCATAAAATCATGAGCGAAGAGGTGAAAAAGATAAGTCAATTTTTTTGTCGTTTTTTGAAGAATATTTCTGAAATAATCAGTTAAGCGAGATAGAGCGATTCACTGTGATTTGTCGAAGATCTTTGTAGAGAATTTCGAAGCTACAAAAGGGGATTCGGACAGTATGTCCAGTAATTTTTGATATTTATTAAAAAATAATTAGAAAAAAATGGACTAACTCTGAATAAACCCTCGCTTCACTTGAAAGGTAAATTTTTGGCCATGTTGATTTCTTTGCTCTCTTGGTGCATAATATACTGTTCCTCTTTAGGTTTCTGAAAATTCAATTCCAAGAAAAAAACGCTAGACTGTTTATTCCACAACGAGTTTCGTTCCAAAAGTTTCAGGAGTTTGATATAGTGTCTTTTTTTAATTAGAAACTGAGGAACGTCCTTAAGGGGTAACGGAACGTCTCATATTTATTGAATTTTCAAACCAATTTTTTAACGATATTTATTAATATTTTTATCATTAAAAGAACTGTAAACGACTGAAGAGGTAATTAAAAAGTCGATGCTTCTGTTATTTCATGAAAAAGTTGATAATTATTGCTAAACAATGGATTCGAAAATTCACAATTTACGTGGTCTCACATTACCCCTGAGGGAGGAACTTCAGAAACTCAGCAAAAACAAGGAAATCTGACAGACTGCTTAAACTCTCTGAATACATTCATTGGGTGATTAAATTTCTACACCATTTTCTTGGAATTCAGTTACCGTCATCATAGGAGAGAAAAATAATTATTGAAATAAATTTTTTTGCATGAGGTTATATGGGTGATGGGTAATTGTAGCACAATTACGTTATTACTGACTGATCGGATATGCAGGATTTTCACGAAATTGACCGACCGCCTATATTACCCTATGTAAAAAGTTCAATTTTGATATTTATTTCCTACTTTATTCTACGGTTACGTAATTTCAAAAAATTAGTACATATTTTTAATCACCCAGTGAACTTATTTGGAAATTTTCAGGACTCTGTCCTATTTTCTTTGTTTTGGTTCAGTTGTTCTTCCTTAAGGAGTAACAGAAGACTCAATAAATTTCAAATTTTCAAATCCGTTATTGAGTCATAATTATGATTCTTTCCATGAAATGATAGAAGCATAGGCTTCCTTATTTCAATCCCCAGTCGCTGACACCATTTCATCATGTAAATATTAATAAATACCGTCAAACAATTGATTCAAAAATTCCATTCTTACGAGGCCTTCTGTTACCCCTTAAAGCTAAATCACGCTATGTTTATTAATTTCCGAGATATTAAAAAAAAGTTGACAAAAAAGTTGATTTTTCCGGTTTTACCTATTCGCAACTAAAATAATTTTTAATTCTTTAAATTCATAATTACAGTTGGACAGAGATCTGCCGATTGGCGGAAATATTAGCATAATTGATTTACCAATTTATGATATGTTGCCTTACTGTATTGATCTGGATTATGCTGGTTGGGGTGAAACTGAAAATTTCTCAACATCATCAAGTTTGAAAACTGCTCAATTTGAAATATTAACTAGTCGGGAGTGTGTGGAGATGGATGGATGGCACAGAGAAAACGAATTTTGTGCTCTTAGTCTAAATAAGAGATCACGTATAGCACTGGTATCAATTATCATTATTTAATTGATGGGATTTTTCAAGAATATCTCGGGAACCAATGAAGGTACTCTTTTTGTCCTAAGACATTTTTGTAGAGACTTCCAAGCACCACAAAGAGTGCTCGGATGAAATCACGATTTCTCGCTTAGTTTCCCAAGATATTCTGAAGAGTAGATTTTGAAAAAAAATCGAGTTTTCCCGTTTTACGTCTTAGCTATCGCTTTTTTCAAAAATAAAATGCATAAAAATTAATTTTTTATGTTTTCAGGGTGACAGTGGGGGTCCATTGGTCTTCATGAATGTGGTTTATGGTATTACTTCAAGTACTTGCAGTAATCCAGAGATACCGTGTACCTTCACGAAAGTCTACAGTCACGAGGCATTCATCAAAAACGTCCTGATGACTTGAAAATCTCGAATATTCCAGGGAGAAAATAGAATTAACCCTAGACTGGTCAACCTTGGAGCGTGGCACCGTGCTCCGCTGTTTTTATTTTTTTATCATCAATCGGTTGAGTAGAAAATTCTGAAATAATTTGACTCTTATCATTGAAGTGTATATGAAACTATATTTTTTTTACACCTTGGGCAGACAGAACTAACTTTCTGCCCTCGCTTCGCTCGGTCAGAAATGTAGTTCTTTGCTGCCTCGGTCCCAAAAATAGTATACACACCTCGGATGGCAACAAGTCAACCTCGACAATGATTTGGCACCCTTGCTTCACTCGGGAGGCACATTATTGTCGAGGTTAACTTCTTCCCGCCTTAGGTGTGTAATATACTATTAAATTACATATCCTGCAAATTTAGAAGAGGGATAAAATGAATTTTAGGAGCGGGTAAAATTTTTGCAATGCTAACTGAAAATATCCGGTGAGCGACGTTGCAGAAAACACGCTGAACGCGCTTGGGTAGTGTAGAGAGGATTCGGCACCATTGCAGCCAAAATGAGACAGCGGGGAATCCCTCATCACCCGATCAGAGTCGTTAGGTCGTTCATGATGACTAGTCTAGGGTTGAACCGATTTGAATAAAAGATGATTACACTACGAAAACTTTGACTTTTTCAAAGTAATTCAGTAGCAAAGAAGTAAAATAGGAAAAATCGACCAATTTTTGTGATCATTCTCAACAGAATATCTTGGAAACTAAGCGAGATAGAGCGATTTTGTATTGTTCTTGTTCATAGAAAATGTCAAGAGGTATAAAAAAGAAAAGGAACAAAATCGACGTATGTCTATTAGTTCCCACGAGTTTTCCACAAAAATGTTGAAAAAAACTACTTTTCCTGTTTTGAATCTTCGCTACTAAATGATTCCACCATTTCGTTGCATTGATAAATTTATTAATGGCATAATTCATTATTCATAATTGTTTATCCATGTCTGAATAAAGTCCAGCCTCTGAATTACTCGAAATCCATTCGTCGAATTTTTTGATGAATTCAGGAGTCATTGCAGCTCTCCATTGCTCCGTTTCTCCACTTCTGAAGAAAGGACGATTTTTTCCAACCGGTTCAGTGGATGTATGTGCTCTCAAAGGGGTGTCCATACCTAACGATGAATTTTTCTTCATATTTTCAAAGCTCAAATGATTCAGAAGTTTGTCCATGTTCTCAGGGGATAGGCGCGGCTTCTCAAGAAAATCGGATACTTGGTTGATAATATTTTGCAGATTCTACAAATGAATAATTAAAAGTGACATTCATTAAAATACAAAAGAAATCGTTTTTTGAAAATATCTCGGAAAGGAAGCGCGTTTCTATAAAGAGCGATTTAGGGAAGTTGGGAGTCGGAAATTGAGGCCAGGTTTTGAAAAGAAATGCGTAATTATTTAGCCGTAAGGTGATTCAAATTTATTGCATATTTTCCCTTAATAATTACACCATTTCAGCCGATTCAGTGGATTGTATGATAATTGAACCGTTTACAATAACTTGATGAATTAACCGGATGATTTTAGCCGCAATGTTTCATGACAAATGGTGAATTAATACTGATAATAAATTACTCGTAATTAACCGGATAAACCACTCCATATAAAACGTACAAACTTGTTAACCGTTGAATCGAGAGATATGTTGACTTGATGAAAGCCGAATCGAGGAGCCGTGTTTACTGAATGAAGGCCGAGAAGCCCGAGACTTTTGGCAATGTCCTGCTCAACGAACGTCTTAAACCCGAAGATTAAGCTATTGACCCGACAGATGGCCGTTCACTGCCCAAAAATATGATCTTGACGAAACAAAGCAAAATAGAGGAATGTTTGTAGATTAGTTACTAATTACACACCTAGGGAGGGAAGAATTTACTTTCGACGAAAAGTTTGCCTCCCGAGCGAAGCGAGGGTGCCAAATTTTTGTCGAGGTTGACTTTTCAGCATCCGGGGTGTATGCTATTTTTTGTACCAAGGGAGTGAGGAACCACGTTTCCGACCGAGCAAAGCGAGGTAGTGAAGTGGGGTCTTCACTCTCGAGGTGTAAAAAAGCTTATTTGTAGCCCTTAAAATTCTCTACAGAAAAAAGTATGAATGAAAAATTTGCTACCTCGTTTAGTTTCCGAGATATTTCCTAAGAATAAGAGAGAAATTGAATTTACTCACTGCTTTCATGTCTTCATATTTTAAGCACAAAATATTTATTTTTGGATTCTTCTGTTGGAATAGGTAGCCGTATAAATGACCCCAATATGGCAAGAATCCAACTGAAAAAATAATGATCGAAACATTTAGAAGAAAGTTCAGTAGCGAAAAGATGAAACCGGACAAGTCCATACTTTGAAATTAGTTTTTTTGAGAATTCATCAAAAACCAATGGAGATACAGCATTTCTGCTCAAATCTTCTTTTATGACTCTTAAAATTGTCTACAGTAAAAGGATTCGGACAAAAACGGCGTATCTCCATTACTTTTCAAGATATCATTAATAAATAATTCACAAAAAACAATCAACTCATTCTTTCTCACTTCTTCGCTATTAAACTGATGAATTATCAAACGAGTATTTTTGTCCTCACCTTTACCACCCAAGAAGAGCTCGCAAAATTGTTCAAAATTACCGTGGAAACCTTCTCTTATCACGCAATGATGATAATATGATACACACGTATCTTTTGGATTCCGGGAAACGTGAATGATTTTTGCTCTAGTTTTACCCTCACGTAGATCACGAGGCAGAAGGTGATAGGGCAAATGAGTTTTTATGTATCTTGGACTGGGTAATTCATCAATGTATTTTATACTATCTGATTTTGATCGTTGGATCTTCACTTCTGGGGCACGGCTCTTCAGTTCCTCAAAATCCGTGAGAGCTGCAAATCTGAGAAAAAAAGTGATTTTTCTTGTAGTTTCACGAAGTTGTAGGACAGCGCAAATAGTCATAATAATAATGATGATAATAATAATAATGCAGAAGGCTGTTATTCTTGGGTCTCTCCGTCTCTTACAGCAATTTGAGTCTGGACTGCAGTGATTGTTCACCCTCCAGTTGGAGGGAGTGGTCACTGTTGTAGAGCGTTTGAATATATATTCGCTCGCTTGCCCAGTGATGGTCGAAGGGGGTCGGAGCCCTCGAAGATAACTCAGCAATCAATATAGTCAATATATGAATGTAAATAATAATAATAATAATAAGAATAGTTGAATTGATAGGTGGAGGAAGAGTAAAATGGCCTTTCGAGCAAACCAGATAATTTTCTAAATAATCAGTGAATACTCGAAAAAAAAATCTAATAAGTAAAACGGGTTGAAAAGACGTAAAACCAGAAGATCTTACCTCCAGTTTTTAATGGAAAGAAATATGTCATAGTGATTAAAAGATAAAATATTCATTGTATTCGAAAAAACTAAAATTTCCATGTTTTCAAGAATTTTGTGGATATTCCGAAAAAATTTGTTGACTTAACGCAATTTCCACTTTTTTTTTCACTTATAACTCACTCAAAGAATGGAAAACGATCCCAGAGGTCGACTTTGGCTCCTTCGAAATCCAGATCATTACCGATGCACCATATCATTTCCTGAGCCCAGGTAGTACCTTAAAAAAATAATTATTCCCAAAAATTCAATATCGATTCAGTAACAAAGACCTAAAACAAGAGTTTGATTTTTTGTCATCAATTTTTGAAAAATATCTTGGAAACTCATGGAGATATGCTCTTCTTGCTCTTGATCATTTTTTGTAGCTCTTGAGATTTCTTTCAAAGAGGGATGAAATTAAATTTGTCCTATCTCGCTTAGTTTCTGAGATAATTATCGAAATTCAATAACAAAAACTGAACTTGCCGATAGGTTTTCTCTTCAAATATTTTTTTGAAAATATCTCGACAACTAAGCGAGATAAGGCAATTTCTTGAGGATATCTGAGTAGTTCTGGTAGTTCTTTTTTTCTCTTTTCAATTTCTATCATTTATGATAGAGTAACATGAGGATATTTTTTCGAAATAAATTTGACATCGCTTTACGTGACATTTTGAGGCAAAAATAACTTCAGATAAAAATAAAATTAACACTAAACGCTATAAGCAGAATTTAGTCTTAGTTTCACTGCAACAACTCAGAGTCACAGATAATTTTTTCCCTCATAACCATATTAATTGTTGTTCATCAGAATGTCTATTAATTTGTGAAATTCTGAATAATGCCTGTGACCGGACAAGAGCGATGATCAATCCAATTAATTCTATGAAAACATCAATCGTGACCATTAAAAAAGTAGATAATTTAGACCTGCTACGTAGATTTCCTCAAAATTCTCTACATTAAAGGATGAGGGCAAAAAGGACGTATCCATTAATTTCCGGAATAGGCTCAAAAAGTTATGAAAAAAACATAACTAAATTTCACTAATAAGCCACAACAATATAGCGAAAATATACAATTCAAAAATTTACCAGATTTTGGTAGAGTGCAAATCCACACGTCGTCATCTCGTACACAAAAATTCTCAATAATCCCTTCATATTTGGCATAAGTTCCTGATAATGTAACACCTTTGAGAGTCATCCATTCTGAACGTAAGTTATCAGTGAATACTTCTCTCTGTAATTCATCCAGATTATTCTCAAAAACTTTCTCTTCTACGTTCGACATATTAACAAAGACTCAGTGATTAAAATGAAATTTAAAACAAATGCACTTGAATTGCAAAAAAATACAATCTGAATGGCATTGATCAACACGATATCAGGAGTTGATTGATGAGTAAAATAATACTGATAAGATATCAGTCGAGTAAACAATGATAAAATCAACTCGGTTTATATATTGAGGGATCAATTGATTATATTTTGTTTGAAAGAAAATGGGATTTTTACTTCCAAATGGAAGCTATGTATTCCTCATTTTTTGATTCCGAATGGAAGCTATATAATCATCAGAATTTTCAATTGTAATTTTTTTAATAGATGATACTTGAAATTATCTAAATAGAGAGAATATGATATTTTTAGCACATGTCTGTGTGTGTGTGTGCGTATGTCTGCATCTGCATAAAAGACTCAATTACAGCAAAACGGTTTTATAGAAAAATTCCATATTTTGTGGAACACTTCCTCTCGGTGAACTCCATTGAACTGATGTTATGGAAACTATTCAACTGATGTTATTTATACTCATATATTATCTCGAGAGTTGTATCAGTTAGATGCCTGTCAATTTCGAGCTTATTTGCATGATTAATTTTCGAGTTATTGCCGTTTTGATGAATTTCTTTAAAATTTGATATTTTGATGATGGTTTGAAAAAAGTTATATCACTTCCATTCGGAAGCATATTGCTAAAGTATTAGAAGAATAAGCTATATCAGTTGGAACGCAATACTATTATCCACTTTTTTCATTTTGAGATTTCATCATAATATTACTGCAAATGACACAAAACGTCGAGAACTGTTGTTAAAAAAAAATGTCTGACTTAGTGTGTGCGTGTGTAGGTGGTGACGAATTCTTTGCTTTACTTCGGACTCGGGTTATCTAGCGATCTGAAAGTTTGACAGTATGTTTAATATGTGTACCCCAAGTGCCCAGCGAAATTTGAGGTCAATCGGCTCAATAGTTCCTGAGAAAAATGAAAATATCGAAAAATCGTTTTTTTCGACTTCTCTCGATGAAAAATAAAATCTCAGCGTCCACTCTCAGCGAGGAGATGGGCGTTCATAAGGTGCAAATTCAACCCCTGGGCTTGTAGGCACTCCGTTTTTTGGTTTATCCAGAATACAACTTTTGAGAAATTTTTTGTGAAAAGCTTGTGACCCCCATAACTTAATTAATCATAGAATCTGGACAAAATCGGTCTAGTAATTTCTGACATATTTGCAAAGAATGATTGCAACAAAAAACAGGATATATCTCCAAGACTATCTCATCGATCGTCTTCAAGTTCAGTCTTGAAAAAGGGCTTCAATATGCGTGATTTGTGCTATAAGTTTCAGATTTTCTGAAGGAAATAGTCTATCAAACTTATTAATTTTATGATTTCCTAAAATCTATTCAAGTTCAACGGATTGTCGTCAGTGTACGCAGAGAGAAAAAAGTAGTAAAAATTGCAATTCTTGATTTATAATTGTTTAACATATTTTTCCGTATTGATAAAACATTCCTAGAATATTCTATCGTTGCATTTTTTGCAAATCGTAAAATACGTGTAGAGAATGAAAAGACAATCTCAAATGTAAAGATCTTGACGTTGAAGCCTATCATAGAGTTTTACGAGTTTTTCCCACAAAATATTTCCATCTAACATCGAAATTGAGGAAGTCAACATTATTTTTCTGTAAAAATCGATCGATGTTTTCTGAAATTCAAAAATAATTACAAGATTGAAAAACATGATGAGGAGATTTTTAAGTGAATAAGAAAGATATTAGGCAATAAAGGAGAATCTTCTTTGATATTTCATTTGCCTTTGGAATTTCTTCAAAAAAATAATGCTGACTTCCTTGATTTCAACATTAAATAAAAAATATTCAGTGGAAAACGCTCGAAAAATTCTATGATAAGCTTTAATGTCAAGTTATTCACATTTGGAATTTTCTTTTCATTTCCACCATGTATTTTACAATTTGCGAAGAATGCAGCGATAGAAAATTCTAAAACTATATTATCAATACGGAAATGAATCTAAAAAAGTCAACAAAATTGAACGAAATAATTGAAATGATGATTTTTTCTTTCCGCAATGATTCAGACCTTTTGCTAAAAAATATGCAAATGAAAATAAGCGGGTGTTCACCCCTTTTCAGCCGAAATAATTGTAGAGCGAAGCGCATACTTCATATAAACACGTTTCGAGTAATGAACGAAATTTTTTCTTCATAGAAAAGAAGGCAAATGAAATATCAATAAAGAACTCTCCTTTATTTTCTATAGTACATTACCTAACAAGTGTGGTAAAGTACTTTTCTGACGAGTGTGAGGTTGCAAAACGAGCTGGAGACGAGTTTTGTAATCACACGAGTCTGAAAATCTTTACCGCACGCGTAAGGTACTGTTTTTTTACTCACAACGTGTGGAAAGTGCCATTGACCGCACGCGTAGCGTGCGGAAAGGACTATTTTCAGTAGTGGCAACTTTCGGGCCGCTGCGCTAAACGAAGTTGCCACTTTCCGGCTCGTCGGGCAGAAAAATAGTATACACACCTTGACTAGCAAAGTAAGAACGTCTCAGAGCACATGTTTGTTGACATGAGTAAGAGATGTGCTCTGAGACATTTCTTACTTTACTGGCCTCGGTATGTAATGTACTATTTGGTTCCCGTGAAAATCTGCTAGTCATATTTTTCATTTTCTCAATTTTTCAATGAATTTTTTGAGTCTAGAATACATCGATCGATTTTTTCGAAATTGACTTCCTTAATTTCCATATTTAATAAAAAATATTCTTTGGAGAAAACTCATAAAATTTTATGATAAGCGTCACCCTAGCGGACCTGATTCACCGTGATTCACGGTGAGGACTCACTGAACTTTCACGGTGATTTACCGTGAATCACCGTGCTTCACCGTGAAGCACGGTGACATCACCGAAATTATCAAGCCGTAAAATTCGGTGAATCACCGTGATTTACGGTGAATCACTGGAATTATCTAGCTTTGAAGTTCGGTGATTCACCGTGAATCACCAAACTCCAAAGCTAGATAATTCCAGTGATTCACCGTAAATCACCGTAAGTCACGGCGATTCACCGTAAATCACGGTAATTCACCGTGACTTACGGTGACTTATGGGGAATCACTGGAATTGTCGAGCTTTAAAGATTGGTGATTTACGGTGCATCACGGTGATTCACCGTGACTTACGATGATTCACCGTGACTTACAGTGATTCACCGTGACTTACAGTGATTCACCGTGACTTACGGTGATTCACCGTGAATCTCCAAACTTTGAAGCTAGATAATTCCGGTGATTCACAAAAAATATATAATTCAGCGCGAATCAACAACACAACTAGAATAATTTATAATGAAGCCTTGAAGAAAGAGTACCATGGATGTACCAGTTATCGGACGGTTCAGGAAATGGTACCAGTTTCCGGACAGTTAGAATTAAAGTTATAAAATGAAAAAGGAAATTAATTAAATGGATCAAACAAATTAGTTGATTTTTATGTTGAAGTTTTGCAAGTATTGAAAATCTGGTTTTCTCATTTGAATATTAATTATTAGTATGTTTTGCTGCTGCGTCCGGAAACTAGGACCTGTCCGGTAATTGGGTCCCCCACGGTATGTCGAATATTTTCATTTTACAACGAGAGAAATCATCATTTTTAATGAAGATAAGATAGCCGTGAGCTTCAACATATCTAAATCAATGTGAATCACCGTGATTCACGGTGAATCACCGTGATTCACGGTGACTCACCATGATTTAGGTACGCTGAAGCTTACGGTGATTCACGGTGAAGGCACGATGATTCACGGTGAATGCACCGTGAATCATGGTAAGTCCCCGTCATTCACTGTGCATTCACCGTGAATCCGCATTTTACCGTGATTCACCATAAATCACCGTGAATCAGGTCCACTAGGGCAATGCTAAGTTTCTCACATTTTCTCAACTTTTTCTATTCATGAACTATAAAAAAATGCACTACATACTTCTCCATACCCAGATATGTAAGAGAAGAATGTAATCTGGCCGTCCCTAGCGGACCTGATTCACGGTGATTTATGGTGAATCACCGTGAATCACGGTAAAATGTGGATTCACGGTGAATCACGGGGACTTGACGTGATTCACGGTGCATTCACCGTGAATCACCGTGCCTTCACCGTGAATCACCGTAAGCTTCAGCGTACCTGAATCATGGTGAGTCACCGTGATTCACCGTAAATCACGGTGATTCACCGTGAATCACGGTGATTCACATTGATTTAGATATGCTGAAGCTCACGGCTATCTTATCTTCATTAAAAATGATGATTTCTCTCGTTGTGAAATGAAAATATTTGACATACTCTTTCTTCAAGGCTTTATTATAAATTATTCTAGTTGTGTTGTTGATTCGCGCTGAATGATATAATTTTTGTGAATCACCGGACTTATCTAGCTTCAAAGTTTGGTGATTCACGGTGAATCACCGTAAGTAACGGTGAATCACCGTGATGCACCGTAAATCACAAATCTTTAAAGCTCGATAATTCCAGTGATTCGCCATAAGTCACCGTAAGTCGCGGTGAATTACCGTGATTTACGGTAAATCGCCGTGACTTACGGTGAATCACTGGAATTATCTAGCTTTGCAGTTTGGTGATTCACGGTGAATCACCGAACTTTAAAGCTAGTTATTTCGCGTGATTCACCGTAAATCACGGTGATTCACCGAATTTTACGGCTTGATAATTTCGGTGACGCACGGTGATGTCACCGTGATTCACGGTGATGTCACCGTGCTTCACGGTGAATCACGGTGATTCACGGTAAATCACCGTGCGTCACCGTGACATCACCGTGAAAGTTCAGTGAGTACTCACCGTGAATCACGGTGAATCAGGTCCGCTAGGGGTCCTAAAGAATCGGGGTTCCAGAGACACACAGCTTCTCTCATGTTTCATCCAACCAGTTATATTTTTTTCTCATTTTAATGGAGAACTCATTTTCATCCTGGCAACTAAATTCGAAAATGAATTCCTGTCATCAATATTGTTGTTTCTCGATAAATGAATAATCTCACGGATTTTTTAATTCAATTTTTTTTTCTGTTCTACCACCTCTGCCACGAATCACGCCGTGCTGTTTTTCATTTGCTGACAACATTGAGTATTATTTAACATCCTTAAGCTCCGCCATCTTAGAATGCATAAAATCTTCCCTGGGGACTTCTATAACTGCATTATCGACAATTCTCCATTTTAGCCACCATTGTGTCTCAGAATGACTCCTTTTGGGGTCTCAAGAGTAACTACAAAATGAGACACTTAGGGCCTCGAAATGAGACCGCTGGATTTTCAGTAATTGGACTATTTTTTCGGATTTCCTCATGAAGTGATTCACTTCGAGAAAAAAATCTCGAATCATGTTGCCACGAAGGTCTATTTTGCCCCACTCTCCCATGTATAATTCCTTGGGAAACATTGAATTTCGCCTGCTTTGTTTTCGATTGATAACGGTTTTATGATTCGAATGACCTCACATACATGCGCATTTGGAACAATTGTAACGATTTTTGGCTCCCAGAAAAAATGAAAAATTATGTAAATATTTACCATACGGTATTATAATTTTATTCTTGCGTCAGGAAGTGAGCACTCATTTGAGATTGGTGAGGCACGTGGAGTGGGCCTCTAATTTTATTTTTTCGTTACTTTTTGATGCCCTTGAATGTGGATTTAATCTCTTCATATAAATTTATCTGGCATTGATTAGTCAGCTTATATGATTAAATATATATTTGCAAGGAATTAAGGGGGAAAATACATATCAATGGTCGAAAATGACGAAAATTTTCGGGATTTCTTCTTAACGCAACTACTAGAACAATCGTTTTGAAATATGTAGGGTACTTTATTGCACATTAGAAGACATGAAAAACATTTTTTTTACGATAACAAGTGTACATTAGCAGCCTGCAGACAATTGCTGCTGCAAGAATTTTCACCGCGATGTCAAACTGCGGCATCTGTTGTTTTTTTTTAATTCTATCCGAAAATGAAAATTCGAAGCCCTTCACATCCTACATAAAAGTGCGCTCTAGATAAACCAAAAAAAAAGTTGAATATTATAATAATGACGGTGCTCAAAAAACTGAGATCAATTTTTTACAGCAAATTTTAGGGTTTTTTTTAATGCAAAAAGCAACAATTAGCTGCAGGCTGCTGATGAATACTTATTGTCGATTGAAAAACAGGTTTTTCCTATTTTGTAATATACAATAAAATACCCCACAAATTTCAAAACAATTAGTTCAGCAGTTGCCTTGGAGAAATCTCCCTAAATTTTTCGTGAGTTTCAACCATCTGTATTTCGTCCCTGAGATATGATGAGGATTCTGAAGAAAAGTTACAGATATTCCTGAATTGACTGCATTTTTCTTCACTCAAGGAAGTCTGTGAATGGTCATAAAAAGTTACGGATTCCCGTCCACGTGGAGCACGAATTAGAAATAAATTCTTACCTTCTGAAAAGATATGAAATCATCATACCATATGAAAAATGATCTCATAAATTTTCATTATCTTCGCTCATGAAAAATTCATTTTAACTGTTCAACACGAGAATTGAGATTATTTAAACTATCAAACCATGGTCGGTAGAAAATGAGACATGAAAAATTTCATTTTTGAAAATTGAATACTTTTTTTAAATTTAATAGTTTGAATATTTGATTTTTCTATTACGTTATGACCGAGAATGCAGAATATGAGGTGGAATTTAGATGAAAACAGGAGTCAAATCCATAAAACTAGCGAAAAAGATGGAAGATGAAAAAATGAAAATCTCCATATTTCGATCGAAACTGTCAAATTTCCAACAAACAAAAATCTCGAAAATAAATTTGAACATTCAGATTACTAAATTCTATTATTTGAATAATGAATCCCCAAAACTAGTGTTCTAGTGTTTAATCAGCAGTAGTCTAGTCTCGGGGTAATAAATTTGAAAATTCGGAAATATAGTCACACTGAACAGTAAACACTATCAACGCCTATATAAGCTTGATGCTAAGCGGCGATACTGCCAGAAATATTTCGTAGACGAAGTATGGCTTCAAAAGAATTATTGTAAGTACGTTGGTTTTTTTTAAACTCAAAATTACAACTCCATATAGTTCACACGCTGGCAACACTTTTGTCCCGAAAATGAGCTCCCCAGGAAAACTTGATTGATTCTGACTAATTCGAGGGTGTAGAATCCGAATTTGTTGGTTATCTTGTCCTCCGATTTGCCTTTCTAATTGTTATTAACAATTTAATTTTTTAAACCGTCATAGCGTATAAGCTAGAGGGCTTACAAAAAAATACTTCAAACAAAAGTTGTTCGTCTTTTCAAAATAAAGAGATTGGTTTTTTTTCGTCACGATAACTTCATTTTTGACCGAGTTACGGCTAAATAACCGTTCAAATAGACCGTTGATGAGATTTGGCGCGCGAGCGAGATAGCGAGAAGAGTCTTAACGCGCCGTTGGAACGGTTATTCAGCCGTAACTCAGTCAAAAATGAAGTTATCGTGACGAAAAAAAAAACAATCTCTTTATTTTGAAAAGACGAACAACTTTTGTTTGATGTATTTTTTTGTAAGCCCTCTAGCTTATGTGTTATGACGGTTTGAACAATTCAATTGTTAATAACAATTAGAAAGGCAAATCGGAGGACAAGATAACCAACAAATTCGGATTCTACACCCTCGAATTAGTCAGAATCAATCAAGTTTTCCTGGGGAGCTCATTTTCGGGACAAAAGTGTTGCCAGCGTGAGAACTAATATGGGATGAATTTTCAGGACGTTCATTTTCAAGTAGTCCTTTTCCCTACTGATTTTTCGAAAGACCACAAATATCTCGGAAATTAAGGGAGATAGAGCGGTTTTGCCTGAATCATTTTTTAAAGAGAATTTCAAGTGCTACAAAAAACGGAGAAGAAATCGCTGTATCTCGCTTAGTTTCCTATATTCTCAAAAATAATAAAAGAATCAAGTTATCCTGTTTCCCCTTTTCGCTAATTAATTGTTTTGTTCATGCATATTCAGGATAATACTAGCAATTATCCAATTTTACGTTGAGGCATCAGGTGCACCTTCATCTGCAGGGAAAAATCCAGAAATATGCGATACGGAAGAATGCCGACGAATAGCTGATGCGTTTTCGAAATCCATGAACAAATCAGCTAATCCCTGTGTTGATTTTTATGAATTCACCTGTGGTAATTGGACACCTATAGATGGAATTGCTGGACCTACGAAACACTCGAACAGAGACAAGGAATTCGAGTATCTTGCTCTTGCTCGTCTACGAGGTAATCAGTTACGTTGTGTATAAAAAATTATATAACCCCTCGAGTACGGGGTGCATATACGTAGGGGGGAGCGGGGCGAAATGGACCCCCGGGGCAAAATGGACCACTTTTTTTTTGCATGATTTTTTTTTGTTAAGTGAACATTGCGTCATATAGAATACATTTAAATCTTTGTATTCAGAGGAAGGGGGCAAGATGAACTTTGAAATGAAGCTTTCAATTTTTTTACTATTTTTAATTAAGTTATAGGCGCTTTTCTTCACATCATTTTTCGCCCCATAACACTAAGGCGTGGATAAGGGTTCCTAATAGATAGAAAGGGTGAGGTCAGCGTCCACCTTACAAACTTTAGGGATATGGAGAATCGCTGATTACAATTCCAATACTGCAAGAATCAATGGAATGCGATAGAAATTTGATGATCTTTACTTCGAATAAATTTTCCAAAGATCTGAATCATTTTTAATTAATTGAGTACTCACGTTTCGATGAATCTATAGGTACAAAACATGAATACTTCTTTAGCTGATCGCTGAGCCATCAGCTACGATAACAGAAGGGCAGATTAGTTCATGAAAATCATTAAATTTCGAATACTTCCAGGATTCACAATTGAATAAAATGAAACGTTCCAAAGTAAGAGGATATCATTTTATGATTGGCAAATAGGGGAGGGTGGGGCAAAATGGACCCCGAGGCAAAATGGACCCCTTTTTTTTTTCTTCATTTTTTTTGAGTCAGATAAAATATATTCACATCTTTGTATCAAGAGGAAAGGGGGCAAAACGGTAATTCTCTACTATTTTTAAAAGTTAAAATCTAAATCAGTAGCGTAGAGGTAAAACGAGATAAGTCTATTTTTTTCCCATTTAGTTATTCGGAAATACATTAGAAAATAAGCGAAATAGGGCAATTTTGCTTTAAACCTCTTTTGTAAGTCTTGAAATTCTCTAGCACAAAAGATAGGTAATATCGCCTTATCTCGCTTAGTTTCCGAGATATTCCCTTTAAAATGATCATAAAGACAAGTCGACTTATCCTGTTTTACCTCTTCACTACTGAAATAGTAAATTTTTGAGTTATGCACTGAGAGAATTCTTCGAACTGTGGAACTAACAACATAGCAGGAAAGACCTCGACTATGAATAGTATATTACCTAACAAGTGCGGTATAGTACAGTACATACCGAGGCCAGTAAAGTAAGAAATGTCTCAGAGCACATGTAATTGTTGGCCGAGGCGAAGCCGAGGTTAACAAACATGTGCTCTGAGACGTTCTTACTTTGCTGGTCAAGGTGTATGTACTATTTTTCTGCCCGACGAAGCCGGAAAGCGGCTACTTCGGTTAGCGCAGCGGTCCGAAAGTTGCCACTTTCCGGCCGGAGTGCAGAACAAGTACTTTTCACACCTTGAGCAGAGAGAACTAACTTTCTGTCCTCGCTTCGCTCGGCCAGAAACGTAGTTCTTTGCTGCCTCGGTCCCAAAAATAGTATACACACCTCGGATGGCAACAAGTCAACCTCGACAATCATTTGGCACCCTCGCTTCGCTTGGGAGACAAATAATTGTCGAGGTTAACTTCTTTCCGCCCTAGGTGTGTAATATACTATTTTTTTCTTGGATAGCTAGAATATTTATCTAACAGACAATATTGAAAGAAAATTTCGTTTCTATTTATAAAAATAATAAAGGAGTTTCGCCAATGGTTATCGAATTTTGCAACACAAGGATAAATTTAGGCTTGAATTTCTCAGTATTTCATTTTATTCATCAAATAATCATTCAATTCATCAAAGCTAAGGAAAAATTATCTATCTGACAAATGATAAATCATCGGGCCCTTAGAAATTTTCACACGCTACTAAGAATTTTTATAAATTTTTTTTAGTATTTTTCCCATGCCAGCCTCATAATGGGTAGACGAAGGGGCGAGTCCGGTACCTTCGACTGTTTTCGGTACATGAGCTATTGGTCATTTTACACTTGGCTTTGGATTGAAATATCTCGAAAACTATGCAAAATTTATCGAGACATGCTGTAAATGAAATGTAGAGGGAAGATTAACAAAGAAAATAAGCAAAATGCCGTTTTTCTACGACCAGTAGTTTCCGAGATATCAATTCTTTAATGAGTAGTTCAGGAACAATGGACGAGGCCCGATAGCCAATAAATGGGCGCTCGGGCGTCCTTTCTGAATTTTTTATTAAAAAATTAATATCTTAATAACTACGAGTCGTAGAAAATCGGAGTTCTGCTTATTTTATTTGTTAATCCGAGGGGTTACTCACTCGTGAAGTCATGGCAACACACCGCGATGAAGTCAATTTGAAGTCAAGTTGAAGTCATTGACGTCACTGAAGTCAGGTGACTTCAACTTTTTGAAATCACTGAAGTCAAATGATTTCATTGTTCTGAAGTCAATTCTGAAGTCACTGAAGTCACTTGCAGTCGATGAAATCAATTCATGTCACTCAAATTACGTATTTTAGGTTTCGAAAGAAAATGAATACCCCACATGTTTATCAGGGTTTATATTGAATTTCGCATATACAAGAGGGAGAACTTTGCGTACACACAGAAAAAGCTGAGCATAGAATATGAAGTAAGGATTTCATACAATATAATTTGGCCTTTGACTTACAATATGCTCTAATTAGGCATGTTTTATGCACTCGACTTTTGCATAAAATATGTACTATTGTACATGAAATATGTACTATTGTTCATAAAATATGTACTATTGTGCATAAAATATGTACTATTGTGCATAAAATATGTACTATTGTGCATAAAATATGTACCAATTGGGGCAATTCCATGTTGAAAAGACTGCATGATTTCCGCGTTTAGAAGAGCATATTTGATGCTCTATGTATTTTTTCTCTGTCACACACAGAAAAACTTGAGCATAGACGACGCTCAGAAGAACGTAGTCGCTGCTCATACGGGGCTGACTTCAGCTATTATCTCGGTAAATAAGCGAGATAGAGTGAAATAGATATTAATATGGGATCAGGAGGGAATTTCCCCAGTTTTTCGCGATTATCACGGTAAATGAACGAGATAGAACGAAATGGACATTAATATGGAATCACTAAGAAGTTTTTCCAGTTTTTTGTGATTATCTCGGTGAATAAGCGAGATAGAGCGGAATGGACGTTAATTTGGGATCGGGAGTATATCAATACATCTGAAAACTCCCTCCTGATCCCATATTAACGTCTATTTCGCTCTATTTCACTTGTTCATTGATATAATCACGAAAAAGTGGAAAAAATCCCTCCTGATCCCAAATTAACGTCCATTCCGCTCTATCTCGCTTATCTACCGAAATAATAATGAAAAACTGAAAAAACTCCCGACTGATCCCATATTAATGTCTATTTCGCTCTATCTCGCTTAATTACCGTGTAAAATTCGTTAATTTGTAAATGCTGACCGAAGAATCAAATCATTGAGCGTATGATTCATTTCCTAGCATACTCTATGTTTACCTTGAACATGTTTTATGTTACTTATAATTTCGTATTCTATGCATTTCCAGAACGCATAAAATATGCGCATTATGAGCATATTTTATGCGCTAAAAATTAAACATAAAATATGCTCAATTAGTGCATATTCTCTGTGCTAATAGCGCATGTTCTATGCAAGAAACAATAGTTCATATTTTATGCCCTGCAGAGTGCATATAATATGAACAGAAAGAACATATTCTCTGCTCAGCTTTTTCTGTGCGTAGCAGAGAATTTTCAAGTGAATATGCTTGCGTTCATGGTAATAAAAAAAAGATCAGTGTTCTTCGCCACTGGTATATTTTAGATGCAAGTTCAAATTGTTTGAAATTAGAGCCAATGAGTGTGCATGGGTACATCGATATTGAACAGTATCGAAAAACTATTTCATCCCCTGTGATAACTGAGAGTGGGGATCTAAAACTACCTGATAATATTTTTAAGGCTGTTAAAAAATATTTCCAATAAAAAACATCTAAATATTCTAATGAGTCATTTATATAGCAAGTTTTTGTTTCAATATGATGAAAACCCGTTTTCCCCCACCCTCTTTTATTTGTAAAATTTTATTTATTGTGACTTCAATGACTTCATTCTATTTGAAGTCGCTGACTGCAAATTGATGAAGTCATTGGCAGTCAATTGCAGTCATGAATTCACGTTGATCAACGCTTGAAGTCATTGACTTCACATTTTGTTGAAGTCATTGAAGTCAGCGACTGAATTCACGTGAAGTCGACTTCATTTTGAAGTCATGGTGTCACTCAATCCTTGAGTGAGTAACCCCTCGCGTTAATCTTTCCTCTAAATTTCACTCACAGCATGTCTCGATAACTTTTGAGTAGTTTTCGAGATATTTCCATCCAAAGCCAAGTGTGAAATGGCTATTTTTTTAAGAAATAAAAATTATGATGTGCAGCATGGGAATTTTTCGGTCGCGCTTCATGAAAACTCCTCCTCCGAATGACAATAGTTGTGTTCGCTGGGTTTCAAAGTAAGTGATTTGACTTGAAGTAAGTGACTCGCGCAGGCTCACAAAATTGTTTTGGAGGTTCGGAGAACTCTCTGCGCCTGCACGAGTGACTTACTTCAAGTCAAATCACTTACTTTGAGACCCAGCGAACACAACTATTGACCGTGTTTCAGTCAGGGCGTTTCCCCCACCAGAGAAATAGTGGGAAATAATGTCGTATGATTGGCTGCCCCTACCATAGCACCCCAACTACGTTTTACTACGTTAGGACAGAAATAGGATTAAAGTCCTCTTCCAGTCTAGTTGTCTGGCGCAGTGGACTGGACTGTAGATTCACATGCGGAAGACCAGGGTTCGAGTCCCGACTGGATAGAAAGTTTGTGTAGCTCATAACAACAAAAAAAAGTCTCTGAGCACAGTTTGTCACATAAAATTAGTAACATTGGCTGTATAACATAATTTGTTGAAGGCCAGCTGCGCAAGTAGCACAAATAATAAGTCCTCTTCCAAGAAAGATTGGCGAAAAATCACTTGCTTTCTATTTCTTGACTGCGGGTAACCTTTTAATTTAATGTGTGGAAAGGATATTATGATGATAATTTACAATCTTGATGGAATATTTGATTCAACAGGAGAACTGGAGAGTCCATTAACATCGAAGGATATTTTACCGGTACAACAGGCGAAGCAGTTCTATCAGTCTTGTATGAATAACAGTTAGTATTTCAATCTATTCATTCAATTATTCTAATAGTTAATTGGCCTCCTCATCCAGTTATATAAATGACCCCGATATTGCGCCGATTTTAGTCTTACGCTTACGCTGTTTCCAGATATCGTGATATTTCGATATCGATATCCTTCTCTTTTCATGGAAGGATCTTTTCTACATTTCAGACACCGGTGCAGCCAATGGATTCCAGCGTCTTAATTCAATTCTTCAGGCCACCAATGGATGGCCAATGGTCATGAGCAATGGCACATGGAATGAAAGAATGTCGTGGCAAGAAGTTGATAGATATTATGTCCATTTGATGGGTCATGCATTTTATTCTGCGAGCCTTCATTGCCCCGAAAAGGAAGGAACAATAACTCCATATCTTCGGGTGAATTTCTATTGATTTATCAATCCCAATGAATTTATAAATTAATGTGGTAGTAGAGGTGAAAAAAATACTTATTAGTTCACCTACTAGTTTACCTAAGATTTCATCTCACTCCGACATAATGAATATTTTTAAGAGCAAAATGGACTTTCTAATGAAACTGTGGCGGATAGATTCTCAAAAATGATTTTATTATAAAGTTGAGGAAAATATTCGTTTGAAAGAACGGAATATTTGCGAAACTAATGGAGATATAACTTTATGATCGTCGTCTCTTTTTGTAGAGAATTTGGAGAGTTACGCAAATGGATTCGAACATAATCGCTCTATCTCCATTAGTTTTAGACATTAAAAAAAAAACTACTGGAAGAAAAAAAAACTATCTATAAGTCCGTTCTTTTTTGTAGCTCTTGAAATTTTCCACAGAAGAAAGTGATAAATCGCCTCCTATCTCACTTCTTTACTACTGATTTAATCTAATTTTAATGAGTTGAGAATTCAAAATAATTTCATACAATTGATGATTTACTTTCAGATTGGCAACTCTCCTCCGCCCTCCACTTTCCACGGCATAAATTTCATGAATCACGACCAAGAATTTAGCTATCGATCTCTCATTAAGAATACTGCTGGAATTTTCATTGAAGAGCTTGGGACACATGTTTCTAATGAAGAATTAGAGAAAGACATTGATAAACTTATCACTTTTGAAAAGAGACTCCACCAGGTATAATTGAGAAAGAAATAACATAGTAATTTTTTAAGAAAGAATTTTGATTCTCACAGGCAAGATCCGACAGATTTCTCCACGACGAAACTGAACTATACTCAAGTTCAAAAGATCCCGATATTTTAAAATTCAATGGGTTCATGAAATTCTGGAATAATCGAACAGAATTAATTGCAAGGACTCCAAAGGCGAAGGTAATATCTCAATTTCGTTCACATAGATAATTATCAATATCTTTTTTAATTGATTCTATTTTATGGATTGTAGATTGATTGGTATGAAGAACTTCAGAAAGAATTTGCCGCCGAGAAAATCTCAATAAACGGAAAAACCGAAATTAAGTTTCGAGAATTCGGCTACTTTATTGACTTGATAAAATTGTTGGAATCAACAGATGCACGAACAATTAGTATTGAATTTTGTTTTTCTTATATTTTATTATTTTTATTTATCCCAGTAAAGTCGAGTACAGCTCACCTCTGATTTTTTGAAGCCATATCAAATATGATTTTTTCTCACAATTTTCTGAATTTTTTCATAATTTTCGTCCGTTATCAAAGTTCCTGAAAATAACAGTAGTGGGGGTGAAGCGCCTCAAATCGAACAGAAATAACGAAGTTACTAAAAAAAATATTACACAGTTGACCCATTATTTGAAAATTATTGGCGAAGAGAACAGCATTTCAACTAAATAATAAAAGAAAAGAATATTCAATTCTCCGTATAGTTATGGAATTATTTGAATTAAAAGGTATTCGTGACGATTTGCATTGTTCTCCTGTGCATGTTATAGGAGATTAATAATGTGAAAAAGAAACCTGAAGAAAAAAAAATTATATTCACAAGCTGAAGATATGATTTTCGAATAGTTTAATCACTTTTTCGGATGAATGGAAGCACGTTTTCTTGAATTATCAGCAATTCATTGGAATCTAACTTACAAATTCTCGTTTTTTTCGGTTTTACCGACTGTACTCTGTGATACTACATCAATATGAAAAATAATTCACTAGTCATAAGATGAAACGGCATAACTCTATTCTTTATCATCAATTCTCCAAGAATATCTTGGAAACTTCGTTGTATCTCTCGAAATTGTCTGAAAAAAAAAAATTGCCTCAAAATAGCTCGATCTTACTTAGTTACCAACATAGTCCATTGAGAATGGTTACAAAGAAAAGCTCATTTACCTCGTTTTAATTCTTTACAATTGATTTTTTTTCCACTTTTCAGTTAATTTCATTCAGTGGAAATTTGTAATCACCAAAGCAAGATACCTCTCAGAAGAAATGAAAAACTCAATTTATGAAAAATGGAGAAAAATTCCGGGCGTGTCGGGAAAACAACCACGGTTAGTATTGTAGAATAGTGAAATGAATACCTCTTATCGTTGATTTTTAATATTATGAAAATCCCTTGAAATCCGTGAAAACCTTTGAGAAAAGTGTTTCCTGACGATTTCATTGAGAGGCTGACGAAATTTCCGGTAAAAAAAACCAATGTCAATCGATTTTTGAAAATATTTTGAATTCGACTTTACAAAATTGAAAAATTCTACTTTTGCGGAGATATTTCTGGTTTTAAACAAAAATCATCGATTTATGAAAATGATATGATGGAAAAACTGATTTGCATAAAATAACTCAGAAATCCCTCAAAAATTGATCATAAATTGTTTGAAACCACATAATTCAAGGGGAAATGATCACACCTTTCATTTGTCGTCACGGCAAATAGAACCAGAGATATTCTCGGAAAATTGAGAATTCTTGAAAATTGCAAAAAAGTAGAATTGAAGAAAAACTCTGAAAAATCTATTCTGACAGATGTTTTCCAGCCGAAATTTCGTCAGTTTTTTAATATAATCATTGAAAAAATTCCATCCCAAGTCGTTTCATCGAAATCCCTATTTTACCCTACTTCTCCCTAATCTATCATGGACACAAGAGGAGAAAACTAAGTTAATAATGTAATTATTGATTTTCCTCAGCTGGTATAGGTGTATAAACGCAATAGGAATGATGGAAGCAAATATGCATATATTTGCTAAAAAATATTATTCTAATAGTACAAATGAAGCTGTATGTTCAACTCAAATAAAACATGATGAAATTTCTCCATACATTCCTGACGAATTAACGAATTTTTCAGGTTCACAAAATGATCAGTTATTTGAAAGGATCACTCGAACTTCAAATAATGAATTCAAATTTTCCAAATAAAACGGTCCTGAAAATGAAGAGAGCACTCAACCAAATGGAATTTTTGATCGGCTATCCAGACTGGCTGAGGAATGAAACTGCTATCATCGATTATTATAAAGGAGTATGTACAGATATGAATTCTCTTCGATAAATTTAATATTCATATGTGGTTTAATCAAATAATTGTCAACTTATTTGCGCGTAGTTGACAATTGGTAAAGAGTACTTCGACAACGCTCTTAACTACAAGAAATACGAGAGGGAAGCATATTTACGTAGTTGTCAATCAATAAGATCAGAAACAACTGGAACGTAAGAATAATTCAACAGAAAATTCAGTAACCAATGAGTTGAACAGGATGAGTCAATTTTCCTTCCAATAATTTTTTGATAATATCTCGGAAACTTGTGAACATATGCCCTTTTTGTTCGATTTTTTGTAGCTCCTGAAATTTCCTACAAAAAATGACGAAGGTAGAATCCCACTATCTCTTTCAATTTCTGAGATATTCTTGAAAAAAATTAGCAAAGAAAGAGATTTGTCCTGCTTTACTCCTTCCTTAAAGGGTGAACTTAATACACTTTAGTTTTGACGTTTCATATATGAAATTCGGTTGAAATCAGTGGACATATTTGAGATTTATTTTTTCTGGTGGAGAAAATATGTCGAAATCCATTTCTT
The DNA here is from genome assembly GCA_963942555.1 of Aleiodes leptofemur. Classification (NCBI taxonomy): domain Eukaryota; kingdom Metazoa; phylum Arthropoda; class Insecta; order Hymenoptera; family Braconidae; genus Aleiodes; species Aleiodes leptofemur. The sequence goes on along the minus strand of OZ012611.1, from coordinate 14,402,067 downwards.
AGAATTTTTTTGAAAAATTCCTAATTTCTCAGGGAAAAATCTCTCTACAAAATTGAATAATTCCAACTTTTTGCAAGAATATCTCCGGTTCTGTTGGTCGTAGCGACTTGGAACTAATCTCAAATCTGAGATCATTCAAATGTGAGATAGTGAGATCATTCGCTATCAATTTATGTAGTTTCAAGGAGGAAAGTCATCGACTTGTGAAGACAATATGTTGGAAACAATGATTGTTATTAAATCAGCTATGGATAATTTGAAAAAACGATGATAAATTTTCTTTTTGGAACCAGATAAGTTGATGGCAAATTATTCCATATATAATTTGGAATTATTCCATATTTCATTTGAATCAGAGATATCCTCGAAGAAATGAGAATTTTCGGTAAATGTGCAGAACAGCGCCCACAATTTGAAAATAATTATCAAAGTCAAATCTTCAGAAAAAAATATGGAATGCGCAAGCAGGATTTGAAACCACGACCCTCTGACTACATGTCAGGTGCTCTGACCACTGAGCTATTGCGAGTTCCTATATTTTCCATCGAATTTTTGACCAAGATATATTACATCATTTTCGCCACCTCCCTTCCTGAGGTAATTTAAATAAATTATTTATTTATTCTGGGCGTTCTTATACACATTTACCGAATTTTCAAAAGCGAAAAGAATTTTCACCTTCTCCTTATCCTCAGACAAGTAGGAATTAAAAACAAAAAGTAGCAACTGTGACACATGTTCACCACCAGAAATTTTCTCAGCTTTCCAATGGAATCATTAAGAAAATTATATTTCAAGCAGTTTCATCAGAATGTCCATTTTACCCCGCATTTACCTCATATTGTCTTGCAGATGGCAGATCGATTCACTCTCTGCGGATGCTCATTATAATATGGGGTCGAATTCTATAAGTACGCAAATCAAATTCAATTTTCAAAACATTAAAAAAAAGGGCCGTAAAGTTCCATGTCTGAAAATTTTTGGTATAGTTGCTGAGCAATCAAAGTCTATAGATATCGGGGAATGGGAAGTGTTTTTTATTACAAGAACGTTAAAAATTACGTTCGATCGAAATTTGACTAATTGAATTTGCAATCAATTTAAAATATGGTCGTGATCAAGAGTTTTAATTCGAATATTCTGCTTTAGAAATGATTAAACGGAACATTATATTATTTTTGAAAAGTAGTTCTGAAGTTTGTTATTGAATAGGAGGAATTTCAAGGCGCACATTCAGGCACATCTTGAGGTGCACTCTTAGAGACATCTTGAAGTGTACTTCTGGGAATATTTTGAGGTTCTCTCGGATTTTCTCGGAAAGTGTACCTCAAAATGTTCCCGGAAGTATACTTCAAGTGGGCCCTGAAAATGCACCTCGGAATGTTTTTGAAAGTGCATCTCGAGATGTTCCCAAAAGTACAGCTCAAAATCTCTCCCATTTAGTAGAAATATTCAGAGTGCCTGTTTGACGTTTGGATAATCAACTGTTCTATTTTGCAATACTTATGAAATTTGGTTGCATAGCAGCTTTACAGACTTTTTTAGACGTGGAACTTCATGGCCCTAATTAATATACACAGAAATAATTAGTTTATTGAATATCTTCTAGGGTTGTCAGCTGCTGGCGTACAGTCTCCTCTGTTTGGTACTAGAGTTCCCAAGTAAGTAATGAATGTAATGAATTGTGAAGAATATCATATATTGAAGAGGCAAAATATCTCGGAAACTAAATGAGAAACTAATGGTCATCCCCATTATCCATGCGATATTTATTATTCTGCCAATAAGATTGGTCGAACGCTTCCGAATGGAGTTTTATAACTGATCAATCAGAGTCTACAATAAAATGAAGAATTTTGAAACTCTCGATGAATTTTCACCTAAAAAAAAAATTTAATCACATTTAGCAATCCTACGCTGAAACTTCGATGCCGCGTTATTCTGCCGTTCAGTTATCTTTGTCGCGGTTATTCTGTTACAGAGCCCTCAAATATTTCTTGAGCTATCATGACACCAAATCTAAAATAAAAATCACTAAAATTCAGATAATCTGCAAACGAAGAATTGGAGCAAAATTTACGAGTCAAAATTATGAGTTTAAATGAGATGAATCTCATCGCTCAAAGTGGTGGCTGTGAATTAATTTCACTGACAGCTTTTTGCATAAGAAGGGAAAATACCGTCAAGATTACAGATCGCCAAGTATAAAGGTTTCGAAGTAATGGCATGATATCTGTCACATTCACACACACACATACACACACATTCTTTAAGGACATCGTTTTTCGATGTTTTGGAACATTCGGAGTCATATTTCGATGGCATCTCGAAATCGAAAAATGTCGCGTTCAAAATGCTTCGATTCGCAAGCAGAAGATCATGACAAGAAGGGCGTTTGATCTCCTCACTACTGAATTTATTTTACAGTTACATCAATTATGGATTAGTGGGCTCCATCATTGGTCATGAAATGGGTCATGCTTACGAAATTAAAGGTAATTTTAAATAACCCCTGAGGTGAATCCACCGCTCCCCACTTATCGTCCATTTCCCGCGCGGACATGTCATGTGCGTAAGTCATGTGCAGTCCCGAAGGGCTCAGATTAGGGCTATAGCAATATTTCTTTAAACCTCAATTATTAAATTTCTTTCGCATCCACTTAGAATCTGTACTTATATGACCGAAAAAAACGTTTCCACTTATTTGATCGGATGAATGAAAGAGAATCAATCCACAACTGAAATCGATATGAATCTGCTAATAAAATTTGTTTCAAAAAGGAGATTAGAAACTCTCACAACATAATTTTCCTCCAGCCCTGATTTCGAGTGATGAAGGAAGATGACAGTCGACTCTCTCGCACATGCAATACGATTGCCTATCCCTACCCTGGCGTCCGAGGGTGATCTCGGGCGTTATTCACCTCGGACAGTTAAAGACCTAATATTATGTTCCAGCAATTATGGATGATGGATCGAGAACTCCCAAAACAATTCCAGAGGATGGAGACGACCGGAAATTTTACGTAGAACGCATACAAATTTTCATAAATTTTTTCAATAAGTACTTCAACTCCAAGAACATAACATTGACAGTACCTGGCGTACCTACTAATGCATGGAATACAACTGGAATACAAGAACACACATTAGGATCGTTAACATCTAAAGAAAATGTTGCAGACTGGATTGGGATTCAAGCTGCTTTTCATGCTTACAAAGAAATGCAAAAGAAGGAGTTTCCTAATGGAGAATTGAAACTTCCTGGATTTCAAGAATATAACGATCTACAAATGTTTTTCATATCTTTTGCCCAGGTTTGTACAAGAATCCATTTATCTTTATTGTTTTTATTTTCAATGGAAGAAAATAAAAATGCACTTGGGATTAACTGCATTGGAATCTTTATTCTGATAATGATTTTTAAAGTTACAAATATTCACTCTGCAGCAATGGTGTGAGAAACCAAAAACACGTTTCATAGAGGCAGCACCATATAATATTGGTTATCAACATTCTCCACACTATTTACGTATAAACGGTCCACTTTTCAATGTTCCTGCTTTTGCTGATACTTTTGGGTGTAAAACAAGCATTCCAAATTATCCGAAACCGGAAATCGATTTTTGGAACGGTCCAATTGGTCAAAATAAAGTTGCACTGAAGAAGTAAAACACATAAAACCTATTCATCATAATGATCATTCTCAATAGAATCCCTGGCGAACCCGTCGATTACCTATATCGATATGTTCACTCAGTCGATCTCCCATCGGTCATTGGTCAATTACAAATTCTGTAATTTTTTGAAAAATGGAAATCAATCAACTTGAACAGGTGGCGATTAGCAGTCAATCATTTTTGTATTCCAAAGATTTCAAAATTCGTATCGATCATCGATCGATGAAAGATCGATTAAATGGACATATCGATATGGGTACACGACCAACAATCGAAAGCTCAACAACGGACCAGCCAGAGATATCTCAGAAACTAATGGAGATATGCCATTGTTACCCTCATCCTTTTTTGTTGAGAATTTTGAGATACAAAAAAAAACTGTACACAATCGCCCTATTCCGCTTACTTTCTGAGATATCCTGAAAAAATGAATGACAAAAAATAGACTTATGATATTTTATCCATTCTCCACTGAATTTTCAGCAATATTCTTTCAAATCCTCATACTAACTGCAATTATCCAATTCCTTACAATTATATATGAATGAAATATAAACGAAATATTATTATCAAATGAAATGAGAATTTTGACAATGAAATAAAAGAACTTAAACTTCAAGGAAATTTTTCTTTATTCTCTTTATTTTTTCCTGAATCACCAGTGACGTCAAATCATTCACAGTCCAATAATCAAATTTCTTGATAATTGTCGGTGTCTTCACTGTCCCGCTGATCTTATGACCACAACGAAAGAATTCCTTATGGACTCCAGCTTCTCCGCTCTCCAGTGATTTTGTTGCATTTAGCTATCGCATACTTGGACTCTTCTCCATTGTTCTAAAGCTAAGATGATCAACAAATCTTTTCCTATCTGCTCCGCATAATTTTTGTTTCCAGAAGCAGTCTAATCTTTTATTCATGACTAATTGGAAATCCGTTGATAATTCAATATCTCAATTGTGACAGTAAAATTTATTTCCTCAGTTCTGATAAAATATCTCAAATATGGAAGATAGAGAAATTTTGACAATTACGTTTTTTGAAGAAAATTTCAAGAACTACGAAAAAAAATTACTGAATTATTCTATCTCTCATTGATACCGAAATAATCTGCCGAAGAAGCGTTAATGATTATAGAAGTTGAATTATCCACCTTCAGCATGTCTTCGTATGCTATAGCAATGAAATTCAGTCCTGCAAGTTATTTGCTTGATTCCAGTAATCTGAGAGGTGTTTCCCGAACGATTCAGCGATAACTACATAAATAAAATAATTGATGAAGCTGTCGAAAAAATTTTAATTTATAAAAAAAAATCGGTAGTGAACCGATGAGATAAGACAAATCGACTTATCTTCGTGATTATTTTTAATGGAACATCATAGACTCTAAGACTTAGAGATACGCCTTTTTTCCCTAATTTTTTTTACAGAAAATTTCAAGAGCTCCGACAAAGGATCAGGAGGATAATGATGCATCTCCATCATTTTCCGAGATATTTTCAAAAAAATGACTGACAAAAGAATAAACTTTTGCTGTTTTACCTCTCATGGGTTGATTTTGCGGCTTTAGGGTTATTGAGTCCAAAAATAATTATTGTTTTAATAAAATTGGCATTGAAAAACAATGAAAATACCAAAATTTTCATCGAAACAGAATTTTGGATGCTTCGTTTCGCATCAATAACTTTCATGATTCAAATGATTTCAGATACATGCAAATGTTGAACAATCGCAATGATTTTTTTGCACAAAAATCATAAAAAATAATATCTAAAAATTTCTCATGTGGTATTATAATCTCTTTTTTGCGTCAAAAAGTAAACTTTCATTTCAAATTTGTAAGCCACGTGGAGTGGGCTGCTAATTTTATCATTCAGTAATTTTTTGATATTCCAGGATTATGGATTACATTCTATTATGTGAATTTTTTACTCATTGATTAGTGAATTGATACGATCAAATATATACTTGCAAGGAACTGCGATATAATAGGGATTGCAAGTTAAAATTACTGATATTCCTGCATCGACTGCATGATTTTTCACTCAAAGAGGTCTGGAAATAATTATACAGAAAGCTTACAAATTTCCTTCCACGTGGACCACAAGTTGAAAAAAAATTATCACCTTCCAATGAGAAATAAAATGATCAGACTATGTAAAGAATATCCTCATAAATTTTTATTATCTTTGCTCATAAAAGATGAATTACAACTGCTCAACACAATATATATATATATATATATATTTGAGATTATTTGTATAATCACATCATTCCCGGTAAAAGGCGAAACATTTAAAATTCTGTTTTTAAAAATTAAATAATTCTTTGTTGAACTGAATAATTTGAATGCTTCATCTTTCTAGCATGTCATTGCCAAAAATGCGAAATATTTGATGGGCTTTTAAGGAGGCTGGTCACTAAATGCGTTCAAATGAAAAAATTCTGAAAAATTCAAATGTTATTGTTGAACATCCCATACGACTTGTGTTAAATTTTCAAATCATTCTTCAACCCAGTTTGGACGTAATAAATTAATTGAAATCCCTGGTTATACACAGCCTCTTATGAGCATGCGGGGCTGTACCGATAATTCAAAGACAAAAAATTGAAAATCTCGTGAATGACAATTGAGATTTGATTGGAAAACTGATCAGTACCTTCCTTGAACAATCAGGAAAAAATAATTGACCATTTTTTCGGGGCCTTACAGACCTTTTACAATTGCAATTTATCGTTTTATACAACTCCTCGATAGAAAATCACGGGTCTAGTAACTAACATGGCATCACCGCGTGACGTAGCGTTATGTCTGTGAGAGCTCTGTATGTATGTGTGAATACAGTTTGAAATATATTTCAACTGCAGCGTTTTCAAAGTTCCCGAGCCCATCTTGCAATCAATTTTCTTTCATTTTCTATGACATGGACAACATTTGGGAGGTTATTATTTATTTTCAAAAATTATAAGAGGGAGTGGAAAATTATTATGAAGATTTTCAGCGAGTAATTAGCTGATTAGCGGTCAGAAAAATGCTCTCTATTTTCGTGTTCAGGGAATTGGTATTAGCTTGGGATCCCTATGCTAAAAGATAGGCATTCTCCCCTGCCCGTGCGCCCCGCACAAGTGGTGACCAGCCTCCTTAACTCTTCAGCGCTCCTGTGATTTTACCCGACTTCATAGGTCACACGGTGAGCGCACTGCCACTATGTTAGATTCCGAGCGATGTTGCCAAATAATCAATCTGTAATTCGTGTCTACATTCTTTCCAACAAATTATATTACACTTAATTTTATATTAGATGAAAAATTAAAGAAGGAAGCACACCGTACGATGATTAAAGGTTATTTTCTCATATTTGGAACCAGTAAGTGAGAGCGGGGTGAACGATTTAGCAACAGCACAATTTGAACGGGGATTTCACGTTTAGTCGCACCGAGCGGCGTAGCGCCGTTTTTCAATCCGTGATCCACAAAATGATATTTACACTTAATTTACGAACGATTCTATACTTATCAATAGTATTTATGCATTCTAGAAGCTTCAATGAGAGCATTAAAAATTTTTGAAATTTTTTCATTGGTAAAACTGAAAATTAAAGAACATAGTTAATCAAAATAGGATGCAAATCCAAGAAACTCAAGAAAGGGTGAAAGGTTAAAGGGGATACACGTCCTCGGAAAGGAATTCAAACATTTCGCTTAATAATCTTATTATCTAAAAAAAAAATCCATAAAACGTTGTTCTAGTTTTTAATCAGCAGTCGTCTCATCTTGGGGTAATAAATTTGAAAAATACGCGAATTCAGTCGACAGAACCGCAAACATTATAAAACTTGTTGCCTATTTAAGCTGATGCGAAGTGGTGATATTTTTAGAGAGGTTTTATTGACGAAACATGGCATCAAAATTATTATTGTGAGTACGCTTCATTTTTTCCAACCCAAAATTACAACTTCCTATGGAATGTCTTCAGGACAAGTTGTTCCTGATCTCTTCTTACAAATATCTCTAAAAGTCAGCAGGATAGGCGATTTCATCTTGATGCTTTTTTGTTGAGAATTCCAACAGCTACAGAAAAGAATTCGAGAAAAATCGATTTGACTCGCTTGGTTTATGAAATATTTTTGAAAAATTATTGGAAGAAAAAATCTATTTGGAATGAGTTGATTCCTTTCAACACTTTTTTTTATTGAATTCTTTATCTAATTATTTGAGGATATTTATTAATATTTTTGTCATAAAAAAGTGGCTAGGACTGACGAAGAAGATTAGAAAGTAGATGCCTCTGATATTTCATGAAAAAAAAACGATAATTACTACTAATGATCTTCAGAATTCGGAATTTACTGGGTCTTGCATTCCCTCTTGACGTAAAGTACCACTATTCACGATTCAACAGAACTGCGGGAATTTGGCCTTATTTATATTTTTCCAGTGAATCACCACACAATTGTCAAAGTTTGTCGTCTTACTGAGTAAACAAGAACTCTGACTAGCATTCTTTGATTTTTTTATTAAAATTTATCGATCGAAAGAGTTTTTCCGAGAGAATCAGGGAACATTTCTGCTCTCCCTCTCTCGGGATCAGGAAGGTGAAATGGGCACTCTTTTGCTCTATTTCATTGAGAGGAGAAGTGATAAACCGCTTTTGATGGAAATGACAACTTAACGGAACTCTATTCTATGATTATATGGTTTTTATAAACGTTGGGAAGTGAGTTAGCATTCCCTGATAAAGGCAAGTGGAAATTCGCTGACAAATTTTCTTCCAACGTTCTTGATTTTATAAAATATATAAAATGCAATGTGTTGTATTAAAATTTCATAGGTATATTATTCAGCCGCCGGTGAATTCTCTTATTAGTCAATAAGTCGTTATTAGAATGATTTTAGTAGTAAATTCGCGAGGAAATATTTAAGGGAAAAAATCCATATAAATGGTCGAAAATGGCAACAAATTTCTAGATTTTTTTCCAGAAACTACTGACTGAACTACTGAACCAATTGTTTTGAAATTCGGAGAATATTTCATTGTACATCAGAAACATGAAAAACATTTTTTTAAATCGACAATAGGTGTTCATCAGCAGCCCAAAGGTAATTACTGTTGAACGAATTTTCAAAATTTGCGGCAGCGATACACAAAACACTGTTTTTCGGATTCATTCCAACCAAAGGTTTTTAAACACATAATCACAAACCCTAGTCGATAAACCTCTATATTTAATAGAGAATTTAATTGAACAATCATTCTTTGCATGAAAAAAATCAAAAATTTTCTGTGAAAAATTTATCTTTTTTTTTCTGAGTGCCGCCATTATTACAATCTTCTACTTTTTAAAAATTTTCTTGGTTCATCGACAGCGTACTTTCATATGAAATGTTTTCCAATTTTCAGCTCTAGATAAAAAAAAATAGAGCTGCCGCAGTTCAACATCACGGGAAAAATTCGTTCAGCAACAATTGACTGCGGTCTGCTGATCATCAATTATTGCCGTTTAAAAAAATGTTCTTCATGTCTTCTAATATACAACGACATACCATACAAATTTCAAAACGATTTGTTCAGTAGTTGCGTTGGAAAAAAATACCGAAATTTTTCATCATTTTCGATCATTTATACAGGGTGACGTCAGCATCCACCTTACAAATTCTCGGGATAAAGAAAATGAAAAATAAGAATTTCAATGATGCAAAAATCAGTCAAGTTGGAGAATAATCATCCGAATAGTGACGAATAGATTTTTTCTGTAATTTTCGAAATTCCTGCATCCAGCAGCAACCGAACACTAATATTTCGTGGGCAAAAAAAAGTTGATTCTCTCAAAATTATAAAATATATATACAGGGTGAGGTCAGCGTCCACCTTACAAACTTCAGGGGCTTGAATGATCGACAATTATAATTCTAATACCGTCAAAATCAATGGAATCAGATGGAAGATCAGATGCTTGGTCTCCAAATTGATTCATTTTTACACCATTGGAATTGTCATTTCTTATTTTTCTTATCTCGAAAATTTGTAAGGTGGATGCTGACGTCACCTTGTATTTAAGAATACGAAGAACATTAATAATACAAGAACATTTTTTGGTGAATTTCCATAATAACCATTGTATCATTGAATGGTATAGAACGAAGTTGAATATGTATTTAAAGATAATCAAAATTCAGAGACACAAGTTGCTTGAGTCTGCGGAAAAAGTAATTCTTCAGATAAAAACGAATGCAGGTTATTCAGAGCCTAATCGTTCGAATAACTAAGCATTCGAATTAACAAAATTATAATTTAGATAATTAATATTTTTGGATAACCCAAATCACCATTCGGATAATTGACTTTCGGATAAATCCCATTTTCTTCTGGATAATTGACGTTTCGGATGACTGACGTTCGGATAATCGACATTCTACTGTATCATAAGAATTGTCGTATTTGGTATGGCCTCGAGTATCGCAATCGATGTTACAACAACAACAAAATTTGGATGGCTTCTGATCGTCATCAAAATTTCTTCTATCCGATTCCACTGGCTCTTGCGCTATTAGAATTGTAATTAGTGATTCTTCAAACCTCTAAAGTTTGTAAGATGGATGCTGACGTCACCCTATATGTATTCCCTTCCTTGAAGGGTCAGGTTCTGTCCAAAAGTATTATATAGAATATGTTTACTATGTGTTCTGCATAAAAAAAATCGAGTTAGATGCGATCCAGATGTCACACTCCTCGAATGAATTGAGTGAGAGTCGCTCTATCTTGCTTATTTTCTGGGGTATTCTCAGAAAACAATAGAAAAATCGAATTATCCTATTTCACCTCTTTGCTAATAGATTATTTCTTTTATGTGCATTCAGGATAATACTAGCAATTATCCAATTTTACATTGGGACATCGGGGGCACCTTCATCTGCAGTGGAGAATCCAAAAATATGCGATACGGTAGAATGCCATCAACTAGCTGGTGCGTTTTTGAAAGCTATGAACAAATCAGCTGATCCCTGTGTTGATTTTTATGAATTTGCCTGCGGTCATTGGACAGCTGAAGATGAAATTTTAGAATTTACCAAATCCTGGGACAGATACAAGGAATTCGAGTTTCTTACTGATTATCGTCTACGAAGTAATGAGTTACATTGTGTAGATAGAATGATATTGACTAATTTAATGAGTGAAGAGGATTTTATGATAAATTTACAATCTTGATGGAATATTTAATTCAACAGGAGAACTGGAGAGTCCGTCCACATTGAAGGATCTTTTACCAGTTCAACAGGCAAAGAGGTTCTATCAGTCCTGTATGGATATCTGTGAGTCTTTAGATTGATTCAATTAACTCAATAGAGAGAAATATAAAATAAAAAAATCAATCCTTTTGAATATTTTTCCTTAATATCTCGGAAACTGAGCGAGACAGAGTAATTTTACGCTAATGCATATTCATTGCTCTCCAAACTCTCGACAAAAATAGGACAACATATCGTTGTTGCCGAGATATTCTCAAAAAATCACAATTTATCCTCTTTCACCTCTTTATTAACAATTTGTCTTTTACATTCATATTTTCTCTATTTTAGACACCCGTGCAGTCAATGGATTTGAACGTCTCAATTCAATTCTTCGGAACACCAATGGATGGCCAATGATCATGAGTTGGTGGTATGGTGGTATGTCGTGGCAAGAGATTGATAGATATTATAGTAATTGGCTGGCTCGTGCATTTTATAAGGCAAATCTTGATTGCACCAGAGCGGAAGGAGTAATAACTCCATCTCTTCAGGTGAGCTTTGATTGATTTATCAGTCCCGATGAATAAATGAATGCAGACTATTTCTAGGAGTAAAATGGACATTATGATGAAACAATGCAAGATAGATTTTCTTTTAATGATTTTATCAGAAACTTTTTTTTGTGGAGAATTTGGAAAGCGACAAAGAGGGATTTGTGCAAAATAATTCTATCTCTCTTAGTTTCTGAGATAATTTTAAGAAGGTTCAAAACTGTTGAAAAAAAACTCTATGTATAAGTCTAATTCCTTGACATTGGAATTCTATGAGAATCTCAGAAACTGAGAGTATTAGGGCAATTTAGCTATTATCTTTTTCTGTATACAAAACTTCAGGAGCTATAGCTCTTGATATTCTCTTAAATTAAGTAATTTCTGATTTCATTTCAATGAGTTGAGAATGAAAAAAATAATTTCGTATGATTTTTTCAATTCAATCTCAGATTACTGTTGTCCCTCCACCCTCCAGTCTCTACCAGATAAACTTCGACAATCACACTGAAAAGATTCTCTATAGACTCATGATTAAAAGTCAAACTCAAATATTAATTGAAGACCATGGAACAAATGTTTGGGATGAAGAATTAGAAAGAGACATAGACAATCTCATTACATTTGAGGAGAAACTCCGTAAGGTATGAATGAGAAGCTAATAAAATCGTCATTATTAAAAAAAAAAAAATTCGATTCCCGCAGGCAATAGACAACTCTTTTTACCATGGAGAAACTCAATTATACTCAAGTTCAAATGATACAGGTATTTTCAAACTCAATGGGTTCATTGGATGGTGGAATAGTCGAACAGAATCAATTGCAACGACTCCAAAGGCGAATGTAAAAACTCAATTTAATTCACCGATACTTATGAATATCTTCTATATTTCATTCTATCTTGTGATTTGTAGATCGATTGGTACGATGAACTTCAAAGAGAATTTGCCTTCGAGAATATCTCAATAAACGGAAATACTACAATTATCTTTCAACAATTTGGTTACTTCATCGAGTTGATAAAATTGTTGGAATCGACAGATGCACGCACTATTGGTATTGAATATTTTCTTCTTTCGCATATTCTATTATTCTCATTAAATATGAGAAATAATTCAGCAGTGGGGAGATAACACAGGATGCCTCTATTTTTTTGACATCAGTTTTTGAAAAATATCTCGGGAACTAAGTGAAACAGGCTGATTTTGCTCTAATCTTTGTTTATAGCTATTGGAATTCTCTACAAAAAAGAATTGAGGCAAAATTGTTCTATACCGTTTAGCTTCTGCTATATTTTATTTGGGAATGATGACAAGTCAATTTGTCCTATTTTATTTCTCTACAATTTATTTTTTGTCCATGTTTCAGTTAATTACATTCAATGGAAATTTGTCATCTCCAGCGCGGGCTACTTCACAGAAGACATGATGGATACAGTTTATGACTTAAGAAAAAAAATGTCGGGTGTTCAAGGAGAAGTACCACGGTTAGTATTATAAGATAGTGGGAACGACACGAGGAAAAACCGATACATTTCAGTTGTGATGTTTAACCCTCTGGGGGCCTATGCTCGATGAACGGAAATGGTATTTGCCAATGAATGGAGTATCTTCGTTCAGGACTATTTCATCATGGAAGATATTCGCACACAAAAGAATTTCGGTGACGAAATGACTGTCCGATTTTTTTACGGATGTCACTTCCTTGTGAGACATGGTCGATTATCCTCTTCACCGAGCAGCTACACATCTTCCATAAGTTTGAGATTTACTAGGTGACAAACCTGATTCATTTCTCAGACACAAAAGTTTCAATGATGCTCTGACGCAATCAATATTTACACTTTTAGGAATCAAAAAATAGGTTATGTGAGCTCTTCGTATGAGAATTTCCATTTCGTGAGAGAATTGTAAATTCGTCAGCGAATTGAATGCACGAATTGTCTCATTCCCATGCAACCAGTTTTCCATGCGTCGAGAATAGCCCCCCTGACGTAGATTTGGCGTTTCCCACTCTACGACCGCCCATTCATGACATGGAGTGAAGCGCGTACGAATTCATAGCGTACCGCATGCTCATTGGTTGGCTTCAGTCTAGGAGTCGCACTATAGCTTACTATGGATTTCATGTCACAAGAGCTATCATTATGAAAATCTTTCGAATTCAATGAAAATATTTGAAATAAGTTTCTCCTGACAATTCTATTGAGGGACTGAAAAAAGTTCCGGCAAAAAACATATGTCGATTTTTTTTTCTTCTTCTTTTTAACTCGACTTTCTCGGGGGGAAAACGATGACTTTAAACCCT